>JAJSRV010000124.1:358680-542167 GCA_021527715.1 Neoseiulus cucumeris | reverse complement strand
TGCGTCGTAGATAACTGTGTGGAGGCGATCTTCATCTCTCTCTTTCTCTCTTTCTGGACGTTTCAAACAAGTAACATAAGACTGAATCCAATCTGAAGCGACGACACGAAAACAGCACCCGGTCAAGAGTGTTCTCGTTCGCTCTTTTTCGGTGAGTGAATTTCCTCCGATTGACAGGTTAGTTGTTTCCTAAAAAGCTGTTTCCCCTACGTGATTCCGAGTCTGACGCCGTGGCGAAGAAAATGCTCCGGGAAGGGACGACTTCTTGTAACTTTCTCGCAAACGATGCAGGTATACAACGAAGAGCATCTGAAGAATCCTACCCAAAAAAACTGAAGTTTCCGGGCCGTTATTCCGTTCAGAGAGTCGTATAGCCAATCTTCGTGATTTGTTGCATTTGGCTAATCCATTGGACTCGAGTGATGTGGGGAAAGGAAATTTTCGCGAAAACAATCTGGGCCGAAGCTCGCGGCGAGCCACAGGAAGGTCGCATTCAAGTGGCAAAAGTGATTCGGGAAAGAGCCGCCCAGAACAGGAAACGCTGGGGCGGCAGCTCTATCGCAGATGTTTGCCGTCATCCCAATCAATTCGAGTGCTGGAACGACAAGGACGATATCGACGTGAGCAAAGACGAGCGTTCCTATTGGGAAGTCCGCTCGTGGTCTGATGAACTCTACGATGAGCCACTGATTAGTGACCCCAACGTTCCTGACCACTACAATAACCCGGTCAAAGAAGGGTATCCAGAATGGACCAAGAACTGTCGGAAGATGTTCAAGATCGGGAAACATCAATTCTACAGAAGCAAAGATACTCGCACCGTATCTAGATCATCATCATCTTCATCATCTTCATCATCATTCGCGTCCGCACCATTATCACTGTCCTCATCATCCCTGTCGCGGTCATCATCATCATCCTCCTCCTCATCGTCCTCATCGTCCTCCTCGTCCTCATCATCATCATCATCATCCGCGTCCTCGTCATCAGCCTCATCAGCGTCTCCATCATCCTTGTCCTCATCAAATCATTATCATACCTGCCGCTCTCATCATCATCATCATCATCATCATCATCATCCTCCTCTGCGTCATCATCCTTGTCATAATGATCATCATCATCCTCGTCATCATCTTCATCTTAATCATCATCATCCTTGTCATCATCTTCATCTTAATTATCATCATCATCATCATCATAGTAACGATGACGATTGATTGCCCCGATTTCAGAGTATCATATTTCGGTTGTACGTTTCTAAGATACCCAGTACGCTAAAATCCCCCGAAAACGAGCTCTCCGAAGAAGAGATTAATCATCGTCATTCCGCTTCTTCGCGTGACCATTCCCCACTTTGGAGCATATGCTCGCAGTCACTGAACTTTGAAGAACCTCTGTAAACGTGTAAGATGATTTCTCTCATTGATTATGTGATAGATTCTCGCCGAACGGCCCCTAAATTGTCTCTACAGATTCGCTTCTTGATGCGTTGGATTGAGGACATCTTCGAGCCCCTGTGTGCAATTACCATTGACGACATTATCTGAGTGCTCAAAAGTTCTCGAGAAGGAAAATGTCATCCAGGACGAACCGTCCACTTTGCTGTATTCTGGGCAGCAAGAGCAAACGTTACATCAGCTGGAAGTCAATCCAAAACCTGAGCATTGAGTTCCGATTGCGAGAAGAAGTCATCCAGGAAAAAGTCAAATAAAACATCTCTGCTGATCATTAAGCTAAGAAACTGGACAGTGAGACCAACTCCTCTCATGACTGAATTTGGAGAACATCTCTCAGGGCCAAGTCGCCACTTATCCCATTGGAAATGAACCGAGATTTGATCCAACCGCATTTTTCTTGATGCACGGAAACAATTTTCGAATGCGGCCGCTCCAAGAAATTCCTTTATCCAAATCCCATCTCTAAAAGGAGTTTGAATCGATCTAGTCTCCTGAGATTCATCGTATCCTGTCAGCTGCACCTGTATTCGATAAGTCGTTGAACGAGACGGAGTGCAATCCGATATCTGTTTCAAACAGTTTCAATGCACGAATGGACGAAGTATCTATAGGAATGTTAGCTTTTTGTTTGAGAAAAAAATGGAATAAGGCATCGTTTGCAGGTCAGCATAGAAGCCCGTGATCGCCAAACTTTCGCATATCTAGAATGTTCGTTTAGTTACTGAGATCAGCGCTTGTCAAGTTTCAGTGAAGGCATATGGCATACACAAATCGAAACACACACAGAGTTTTCCACATTCATCGCGCAGGAATTAACAAATCCTTAGTTTGCAGTGTCCTCGGGAATCTTTTGAAAAGTTTGTTCGTCTAGAGTTGAGTTTTCGATGCGGTTTATTCAATTTCAAATCATCTAAACTACAAACTGCGTCGGGGATGAAGAAGTATTTCGATTCCTTCGGAGAGAAATATGGTGAGGATCATACGGTTCTTCAACATTGTCCAGCATTCCCATCTCAGCGTCCGAAAGCCATCCCGCTGAGAGAATCCAAATCGCCTCTTTTATCTCCATTCACGGTTGTGGGTCTCGACGGGAAGTCCGAGCGTGGAAGTCGACCGTTTGCGGGTGAGAGGTTCTCATTTGGAACCAGGAAGAAGCGGCCCATCATTTGAGCCGTCTGGAATTTGGAAACACGATTGTTGGGACGATGCTCGGATTCTGATAAAAAAATATCACGACGAACTCACCTCTTGAGACTGCGCAACTTCGAAAATGAACGCGGCCAGAATGGCGCTGAGGAAAAGGAAGGGAAAGCGCATCTTAGCAGAATTTCTCGAGGATCCGGTACACTTCCTCTCTTGCAATGACTACGGTCAGCTTATATACGAGATTTTTCTCCACTCTCAATGTGGGGGTGGTTCGGTTCGAAGGAAATTCCGCCACCTTGGACCGTGGCTTGTTCCTTTGTCGCGCTCGGCTCGGCCTTCGTCGTGTTCCGCTCCACCGTTCGAATGCTCTTGTTCGGTTTCATCCGGGGCAGCCTGACTGACCTGAGAGAGTCGAGGTCTCAGGACGGAGGAGCCAAATCCGTCCCAACAATCGAGTTCTTTCGGTGTTTGTGAACGAATTTGCTTCATCAACCACTACCAACGTCTTCGGCTATGTCCGTATGAGGGTGAGATGTAATGACTGATAGGATTTCGTGACCCTCACATCACTCGCACGTCATCCGAGGCTCGCCGTTTCAAGATATTCGCGGCTCGGAAGGGCTGAGAGTGCTGACTGTTCACATTTAGGCCGTTCGTAGCAGTAGCGAAGCGAGGACATCAAGGCTCCAGGTCGGGGATCTGGGGCAGCAAATTTCTAAAATGGGGTAATAAATCCTCAAAAAAGGGCAGCGAATTTTCATTTCGGGGCATCACAGGAAGTTTCTGCCTCGGGATTCATTAGGGGTCGCTACGTCACTGGTTCGGAGGCATTACCAGATAAGTGCTCGGAGTATTTAGGGAGAGGTAAAAATTATCCAATTCCACCCTAGACTTCGAATAGGTATAATTCTCATTCTAGAAAACATCAACACATTGGAAAATATCTGGAATATAATGGAGAAATATATTGGATAATATCTGGAATATAATGGAGATATATATTTGAAAATATCTGGAATATAATGGAGATATATATTTGGAAATATCTGGAATATAATGGAGAAATATAACGGAAAATATCAATATATATATAATGAATATTTTCAATCATACATACATATGTAGATGGCAATAAAATATCGCAATCATATCCGAAAGGCTTTCTTGTGTTCTGCATTTCTCTCAGAATCTCAATAATGTTCTTCTCGAAGGCATGCCGTCGATGAGCCCTCATGCAAGAGAAAACACCTCCGTTGAACCGAAGTGGGTAAAATATCTAAGATAGTAAAATGTCCAGAATCTCTTCTGAACTTCTGAAGACATCTTCCACCTCAAGTTCATGAATTCACTGACGACGAGCAGAGAACGAGAAAAAAATTCGAGACTAACAAAATTCTTGACGACGCTTAGGACACTTTTGTTCAATACTGTAACTTATTTATTGTTCTTGCATAAAGATGACATTCGGGCAAGGTTTCATTTATTGCACCGTACGTGTGCTATGCCATTGCGTTCTCCATCGAAATCGTATTCAAACCTTGGCTCTATGATGTATTACAATAGCTTAGGATCTAGATAACGTAGATTCTTGAAACGATCGTTGCAATATGTTCTCAACGTCCCGCGTTCCGGATGTCGATTCCAGTGAGTCTCGCCCTCGATTCCACTCTCTGCAAGGTTCGCTCAGCTCTCTGACCAACTCTGCGATGAATCAGAACGAAGATGGTGACGAGAATCGAGTCTGTAAGCCCCTCAGGAATCGATCAATTTATCTATCAACGACCCGATTTCCTCCGCGGGTCGCGGGATTTCATTGTCATAGATTCGAGTTGCGGTGGCGCTCAATGACTCACTATCTGGCATTGCAATGGACTTTTTACAAGGCGTCGATACTTCGTACATAACACAGCGGCTGATCTATACGAACGGTGTCTACTCTCTGCTCGGCTGAGCACACGTTTCATCGTTGGAAAAAGGAAAGAAAGGAAGTATTCTACGAAGGCAGTACCCCCATCTTTCCCGAAGTCCGGATGGGGTGGAGGAGGCGCTCTAAAAGTCGCGGCTCTTGCCGTAGAACGCTTTTCGTCCGTCTGGGAGAGTCGTGGAACGTTGTATTCTAACGAGGGAAATTCAGTTACGCGTACTGAAGTCTAAAGGAGACATCGATGCCTCTGTCTCGCCGTCTGAACCATTCAAGTAAGACACTGGCTCCTCTTCCTGCTCGCGAACGATGCGCTGCGGGGCAGGATTCTTGCGTCCGGTCTTCGATGGTTTCTCCTCCTCGTCCAGGGAAGGTCGGGCCTTCCGCAACTTGGAGGGGATCCCGGCGTCGTCCATCTCGTCGGACTCTGTGATCGAAATGAGAATTCTGTTAGAAATGCGCGGTTCCAGCATGCTTGCTCGAGGAATAACGAGAGACTTCTCACTCAATCCCAGGGCAGGTACCTAGTCGGGATTCTCTCTCGAGCACAGTCAGGAGAGCTCTGGAGTTTTGGAATTCATCAAATAGGAACTAGGGATGTGGGATTGGGAAACCAAGAATTCGCATACCTCGACGGCGTTTGGATAGCTTCGGCGCAAGGTCGAACAGTTGCAGACACTCGAGACAACAGAAACTCATTAAAGAGTTATCTGCAGCGACCATATGATGCGGCGAATTCTTCGGAACCTGCGCGGAATGAGAGCACGACATGAGACAACTTCGAAAACGTGCACATCTTTCCAAGGACTCGAATCTGGAAATCACGATTTCCAAGAAGAGTAACACCGTGCATCGCGTCTCACCATATTGATTCGGCAGTAGTCGCAGAGTTTTCCAGCTTCTGGAGAACTGCTGTCCTCCTGTTTCGAGGCTCGGTTGTCGCCACAGTGCGACACGAGCCTGGCCTGACCGGAAGCCCATTGGCCGAGACACATTGGGGAACAGAACGTTTCTTGCGTGCATTGCGGACCGCTAAGAGTGTACACCGAAGTACCACACTTGGCGGAGCATTGTGTGCACGACCGGGACGCGGATGCCGAAGTGGACGACGCCGGGGACGGCGATCTCCCGGGAGATGCCGGAGGAGACACTGAAAAGCGACGAATTCGTTTCATTTTCACTTTGCTCTCTCAGTCCGCATTCCATAACAAAACACGTCCAGAGTTCTTCGTTGCGGATTAGAGTTTATTTTGGAACCGTGTGCCCCCGGCCCGGAGATTTCCATCGGGGCGCGCCGCGATCCTTAAGCAGCCGAAAGTAAATTTCTCGGAGATCGCGTGGCCTCGCTGAGTTCTCTAAAGGCCCCGGGATCCGCTCAGACTGAGATTTGGAATCCTAAAAACACGGGACACTTGTTCCTGAGAATCGTTTGCAAGTGTTGTGTTGCTATTTGGGAGGAAAGCTCGCTCCATTGTGTGCCTTAGATAAGATGAACTCGAACACGCGACAAGCTTAATTTTAGATATGAACCCACTGAACTCGCCTCGAAACCTATTTCATTTCTTCGTTCTCGGAGTTTACTCGAACATAAATTCCTCAGATTCTCGCCGCGAGTCTGAACATTTTTCAATCGATGTGTATTCGGGTGCGTGACAGTCTTGACTCCATCGACATGGATGAATGAAGAGGAGATGGGGTGAGGAAGGAAGTCATCGCTCGTGAAGGAATCTCGATGGACTTCGGACGTTCCGGAGTTTCTGAAAATCTTTTTCGATGCAAATTCGAATTCCAAGGCCGGTCATCCATCGGAAATTTTTCTCTACGACGCGAAGTTTCCGAGAAAAACGCGAAAAATAACTTTTGACACCACCAATCGATGGAGAAAGGTGAAAAACGAGATGTTTCTGAGCCAAACACCGATGATATTATCGTAGTTATCGTATTATCGCATATCCGATGTGAAGTCAAGATGTCAACAAGATCATCCATCGTAAAATTTTCCCTGAGTTGCGTTGTCTTCAAGAAATGTGGACTTCATCGATTCCAACCATCGATGCCTACTTTGCGTGCTCCGTTTGTCACATTTATCTTCCCCTATTCGCTCCACTTCAACCCATGATCTCAACAATTGGAGCTTCTTGTTATCTTTCGAAAACCCAAAGTTTTCCAGAGACGACATATTTCGAGCGAATTGTTCAAGTCGACGTCGTGAAAGTCCGAAGTGGTTTCTGACACCGCCGACGGGATGCTGTTCGTGACGTTTTGAGGGAAAATGCTAGAAACTTGACTAAAGCAAGGGAGCGAAATCGTTCCTAGAGGTCAAAATTGACGAAGTTTTCCGGAAAACCCGCCGGTTTAGCCGGAAGATTACCTGGACCAGAACTGTCGCCGTGTTACATTGGCACTCCGTCGCCAGGAGAGAAGAACGAGGAGCGCCGAACACTCGTTTCGGTTCCTTATCGAGGACAACTACGGTTCAGAGCCCCAGCGCAATCATGGTGGATACGATGTCGACAATTCTGGAACGCGGCGCCGCTTATGATTGCATCGGTGGACAGCGGGGCGATGCAATCTGAATCGGGAATCTTGAAGCAATTGTTTCCTTCATTGAAATGTGTCGAGAGCATTTTTCGAATGCATGCTTTGATTCACATGCGCTCGACCGCCCGCCCGCAGTCGTCGTCGATATGCACTTAACCATTTTAATGAAACGAATCGATCGATCGACATATTGGCTGCAATTTCTTTCGAGGCGACGGGCGAGTGGTTGTGCGGCCTTCCCCGCTCTCCATTTTTCGATATGGCGCGACTCCCGCGCATATGTAGCGGCGGCGGCGGCGGCTGCTACTCCTCAGCGAATAGTACTTGAATAACAGTTGAAAATTTGCCAACATCGACGAAATCGTCAATATTCGTCGTCTTCCTCCTCTCCCTCTTCTTCTTCTTCTTCGTCGTCGTCGTTCGAAAACAGCACCAGCAACATCGAGAGCAACGACGACGTGGTCTCGATCCAAAGCCGTTTCCTGTTCTTGCTCATTTGACGCAATTTCGCCGTTCGTTCTTCAAGAACGAGAGACCGAACGAGTGAGGGGGGGGGCGAGGGGGGAACACGAACGCAGGGGCGAGGAGTCTCGACGGCGGCATACTCCGAGGCTTGGTTGGCATTAGCTTTGTGAATATGTTCTTGTTTTTTCGTCGTTTCTCCGCCACCGCGGCCGCAATTAGAGGAGACGAAGAAAAGGAAGCGCAAGAACTCCTTCTCCCCCTCCCCCATCCTGGACGCTGTGCCCCACCGCCCAGTCAGGCAGTGAGCCAGTCGGTTGCCAAACTTGTGTGCGTCGTCATTCGTGAAGAGAACAGCGGCGGCGGCGGCGGCGGCGGCAAAAGCAGAGTCGGTTCTCTTTTCTAGTCCCTCATATTCTCCACCAATTTGGCGGCGGCGGCGGCGGCGGCCGTTACTCGAATCAAAGCTGCATATTGGCACTCAGTCGAGTGCGCACGCCAGTCAGCTACGGACTCTGTGTTTCGAGGCGGTTTCCCTTGCGTCTCTCCTCGCTTCAACAATTGCTAACTTCCCCCCTCCCCATTATCCCCCTCCTCCCCTCCCCAAATATGCCCACACAACCCCTTCCATTCAGCCCCCATATGAACCCCATTTTTGTGTCTGATGTTCGACGAACAGGGCGCGCGAACGCCCGGCAACCGACTAAGCGGGCGAAGTCTCCTGAATGAGTCATTGCAGGCGGCACGATTATAACGAGGCGCTTCCTTGAATTTTGATTCAACACACTTTTTCATCCTTCAAAGTTTGCTCTCTCTCGTCGCAAGACAAACAGCTGAAAACAAATACGCTCGGCGAGACCAAGTCGGCGATTTGTGAGCGGCAGGCTAGAGCGCTTTGTTTCATCACCATTTGTGAGAGCTGGGTTTGTGAGCGTTCAATGAGTTCCTCGAATTCCTCTCGATGCCACTCGATTCTCGTTACTCCGACCAGATGGAGTTTTGCCTCTTTTTCGAAAAGATTGAAGTCGAAACGTTTGCTCACCGTTATTAGTTTTGTGGATGTCAGGACTGTTGCTGGCAGACCTTGAAACCGTTTCACCGGAATCGGTGAAGTCTTCGGCGGCTTTCTTCAGCAGCGCTACTGGGGACGAAGTTTCGAGGCGAGGTTCTCTGGAAGGCCCCGCACGCATCGCGAGAAACGATTCGGTGGGACCCTCGTTTAATGAAAGTTCTGATCGCGCGCGGGAAGGCTCCGATGGCCTCAGATAACCGGGCAGGAACTTCGCGTTGTACAGCGGGTGGTTCAGCAGTGCGTCTCTTATCCATACGTTAACCATGCCACTATCTGCGAACAGAAACGAGTCCCGGTTACATGGAAACCGAAGCGGAGCATCATCTGGATGGAAAGCTGTTCCGCAACTTACCAGCGAGATCACCGTTGCTCCTGGCCGAGTTCGAATGCTGTTGTTGCTGATGTCTTTGCCACACGGGCAAAAGAGATGCAAGGGCAGCCTGTTGATTCGGTAACATACCGCCCAGCGGTACGCCCAGGAGTGGGCCGTGCGCCTTCGGATTGAGGGATGCGGACAACGCCTCCGCCTGAAGGAGTACGTCCTGCGGGACGAACATTCCGATTATCGAGGAACTTCCCTCAAACTTCCAGTTCTTCACGGCTTGTACTCACCGAGAACGAGTCGCTGCCATGGTGGCTGCCATTGTTGTTTGACGAATTTGAGTTGTTGTTGTTGTTGTTGTTCTGATGTTGATAGAGATTGTTGTTATGGTGATGGTTGTTGTTATTGTTGGTGGTACTGTTGTTGTTGTTGTTCAGGTGGTTTTTTTGCGAGGAGCCGTGGGATCTTCTTGATGAGGGCTGCTCGCTGGGTTTGGTGATACCGAACCCTGCAGCCGCCCAGGTTCGCGACTTCCCGTAGACGCGCGACAGTTGAGCGCATTTGGAAATCGAGGACATCATCTTCGAGAGGAGGGTCTTGCCCAAAGGTGAATTGTAGAACCAGATCGTTTCTCCGGGACTCACCTAAACGACCGGAAATACGGGAACAGATTAAACTCTGGACCGATCTTCCTAGATTTGATCAAAGCGCGGATTTTCAGAACGGATTCCGAGGAAATGATGATTTGCAGATCGAGAAGATCTTTGGAAGAATGACGTCATCTCTTTTCGAAGTCGAATGAACTCACGATGTCTTTCGGTCTCTGGAACAGTGACTGGCAGTTGGGATTGATCCTGGCCAGGTACGCCTCGTATGACCGAACCGGACACAGAGGGTCCCCTGGCCGCTCCGTCAAAATGCATGTACTGGGCTCGCTATTGTCCATGACCTGCGAATGCAAAGTTCAAAATTGTACACCTACATGAGACAACCGAGTCGGCAACACAATCCAAAACGTTTGCTGCAACGCTCGATTTGGAGTTTCTTCGATTCCCCGAGGATGATTGACCAGTGTCTCTTGGAACTATCGCGAAAGCATTCCAGACGCTAATGAACAATTAGTTCTGTTCGTGATTTGGTTCAGAAGTTTCGCTTCTTTTGAACGGGAGGGACCAGGAACGGGAAATCGAATTTCCCCCTTCGTGGAATGAACCCCGCCCCCTGGTCTGCCCGGAGTCACTTCAAGCTGTCAAATAATCATTTCCGCGAATCCAATGATTGTGAAACACTGGAAGTTCTATCTCAGAGCGAGGGGAAGAAGAACCTTCGTTGTGTTCTCTCCGAGCCAGGACAAATGTTCGCTGATCTCTTTAAGTGCTCGGTATTATGAATCACAGGCGTCTTCACAAAGCTGTATGAACTTGTTTCATTAGAGTCGATGATTCAGCTATCTTGATGTGAGTTCGCCGTCCCAGTGTTTGTAAGCGCGCTCGTTCAACTCAAGCCATAAATTAAAAAGCACAACAGCTTAACGATCGATGATTTTATTGCTCAACAGAGCAGATCTTCGATTGCCCGCAGTGCTCGATGGGAGTTGGCGAGCGAGGACAAAAGTTGAGTGGGGACGTAAGCATCGGGGGCCGCGAATTAAATAACGACTCGTTCCGATCGGGGCCGCACTCATCATTTCCAAGAACGGGGCCCCCGCTCCCTCGACTCCCCCTCCCGCTGCACGGAGGTAAGGGGGACTAGCAATGCCGCGGACCATCTCGAAGCGCGTGTCTATTAATGAATGTCCACAATTATAACCGAGTAGTAATTACATTTGTATGCTACATACAAAAAGCCGTACTTTTTGATCGAGGGAGCCGCCGCGGCTGAATAACTTCGACGACGACGACAAACAGCTCTCAGGTAGAGCGGCGTTCGTGGTTGGCATAATGCCTAGTAATTGAAGTTGACCATTAGGGGGCCTCGCGACATTACTAATGGTCAGAGATGTCGACAGGTTCGACAACACGATAAGAATGAAATATAGCTCCTCAGGCATCGCAGGACCACGACCCCTGCTTCTTAAGCAAGAAGTGCTCGTGGAAGTTGTTCGTTACCCCCCGATCGATTGGGTGTTTGAGACAGCCAGTGCAAACTTATTCGCTCAATTACTAAGGAGAAGGGCATGAATGCCAAAACAAGTTGGTCGATAGGAGTCTTTATTAAGGTCATACCGGGGCCAGCCAGAACGTGGAAGGTAGGAGGAGTACATAATCATCCTCGGATAGTATGTTGTTCGGCGTTACGGGGCGTCTTTCGATAATTCTCGATCGAATTATCCGACAGATGAATCAGATCAGACTGCTTAATACAAATGGATCGACTAAATGAATTCGTATTGTTGTCGCAGTATGGATTTGTCAAAAGAATGCCGCCGGTCCCGACTTCGGCTCCTATCTTGTACGCATGTTACAGATTTGTAATCCGTCATGTCGTCCCGCATCAACCGAACTCTTGCTCCGCTCGAATCGATCCCCGAATGTTGTTGTGCTCAACATATCTGGGTCTGGGAGCTGGACGAAGTAATTTTCCGTGAATTCCGATTCTCGACCTTCTCTCTTGGAGGAGAAGAAATCGGAACCGAGGAAAACGGGAATCCCGAGTTTCGAAAAATAAACGACAAAGAACGCATTTTTGTCAAGTTCTTCGTCACCTCATTGCAACGAGCGTTTGATTGGCCGTCGAAGTAATCTCGAGACACTGCGCGCGCTGAGGACAGAATCACTCGAGAGGCAAATCCCGTTACCACGAGCGGGCCTTTTCTCCCTCTTCCTCTCTTTCTCTCTTAAGGCCCGGCGTTCTGTGAAGACCATATTGAGAGGCTCTTGTTACAGCGAAGTTGATCTCAATGAAGCTATTCCGATGGTTCTCGTCGTCTGTCTCGAGTTTCACCAACGAACGTCGTCGCTCAAAGTCAATTGATTTTGGCGGAACCTCACTCGAGGTATTTGAAATGCTCGATCATCGAGAATCCACATTCTCCATTCAAGCTCGATACAACGAAACGAACAGGAAGTCCGAAAACCCGACAGAAAAGGATCGAACCATGTTGCTTACCTGGTAAATTGACGCCAACAAACAGTTCTTCTCTGGATTCCAGCGTCTGGCGATTTTGAAAGTTTCTCTGGTGAGCTCCTGGATCTTGTCCGCCAATCTCGGATCCATGTGACCACTGAGATCGAACCACACTTTGTGCAGAAGACCCCTTGGCGTGGCCAGTTGAGCTATGAAGTACTCACGCAGTTTCACTTGGTCCTCGCTCAGAACGTTGGAACGTACCCGCTGAGGCGCGGCTCCCGGACCCCTGAAACGCGATGCCGCGTTGAGCTCGAGAAAACTTTCAAAGTCCACGATCTGGACTCTCTGAAACTCTTTGGGTCGATCTTAAATACCTCAGTTTCTCTTCCTGGTGGAGACGGCGCACGATGTTCTTGAAAGTTCGGTTGGCTTCGTGGAAAGCCGGATCGCGTACGATATCAATCTGTCGGTTTACGAGTGGTGATCGATAATAGCGGTTGATGGCATAGCGAATGACTACCAAAGAGTTCGCACTGAACGGAACCCCGTCCCGAGTTCGCGCTTCGTCGTAAAACGTCTGCAGAAGCCTGCAAAGGTCACATACAGCGGTTTAGCAACTCCAGACCCCGGAACTATCCGAAGTTCTTCTCTACCGAAGATCCGGGTACTCACGCTGCAATCTCCTCGACGGGAAGATTATCGACTTCGTTGATTCCTTTGCTCTGGGCGTATTCTCTGAAGACTCTGTAGCCGTAGTCCACAGTGAGCTTGGTCTTGTCGCCGTCGAGCGATGCTGTGGGCGACGAGGACAGCGGGAGCGGCAAACCTCCGCCTGGAACACCGCTGCCGCCGCCGCCGCCCGGAATGGAAACTCCCAACGGGCTCGCCAACGCAGCGCTCACGGCTGCCGCATTCACGCCCAGAGCCTCCATGTTGAGCAAGTCCACTGGAGGAGCTAGGATCCCGGATTCCATCTGAAAACTTGTGCTCGGTTAGACTCTACACTCGACTTGTCGCTCGCTACGCTCGTGAGGTCCAGGAGAAGAAGCAGAACTCCACGAATGTCTGTCTTCTTGAGTTCAACGAATTCGAGGGAATGTACAAAGTGAGAGAACGATCAATGACTCTTCGGGATTTCGCAAAGGAATCGGAGCAGAGTCGGAGGATTTCAGTTCTTTCGGAGTTTCCTCCTCGTTCTCGATAACACCTTCATTTTGCAGCTTTCTGCTGCTTATTTATGCTCAAAGGAAGCTTCTTGAAGCACGAATAGACGATGAGATGTTGTCTAAGCCTTCTCAGAGTCAGCTGCCCTTAGGCGATGCGCGTGGAACGTCTTATTGATAACTCATTCAAATTTCAGGTCGTATGCTCTGATTCGCTGAAAATGTATCCACTCATATCCGATCTGCTTATTTTTGAGAGAACTTCGGAGTGTTCCTCAGCTCTCGCGTCCCTGTCTCTGCGAGAGTATTCCGGAAACATGGAAGAAGCTCGTCGACGTTCACGGGAACAAGTCCCCAGACATGATTCGTTCCACTTGCATTTGGATTCAGCGAAATCGAAAGTCGTGAGACAGGGGATTCGTTCAGGGATCAGTTCGCGCCGAATTCCGAATGATCTCGACGTTGACACTCGTTTGCCGTTTGATCCGAAACGGTCCGTCGTCGTGACAGCGAGCGATAGCAATAGTGGCCAACACGGGAGAATACGGATCGATTGGATTTCTGTTGTCATAATGCTGCCGCCGATTCATTTCAATCGGCAAGCTGCGCAGATTCAATAAGCTATTGCCAACAAATCGATGTCCGTCTCATTCACTCGAAGAACACTGATACGACTGAGATCGCGCGTCAGCTCATCCGAGAGGAGATCCCGTTTTGAACGAGCGAACAGAAGTTCGTTTCCAAAGTGATGACAATATTTTCGTTTTCGAGATGCCCTTGATAGTTTGACGGAGTTTTTGGACTCCCGGTTCGAAACCCCCGAAACCTTTCTCCCATCGCTCGGGCGTTGAGAAATTTCGCTTTCAGATATTCTCGACAGTTCGCGGAAGCCGTGCTGCGCAATAACGTTTCCGATTCCAACGATGTTCTCGAAAATCAATCAACTAGGATGGAAAAAAGAAAACACACGCGCTCATGAAGTTACGGTGCTCATACGAGCATGCCATATGCTTCAACGTCCGATGCCGCCTGATTCAATCGAGGCGTTCCGTAATTTCCCTTGCGTTCTGAGATTAATTCCAGTCGCGAGTCTGCGGTTCGCGTTCAAAGCGAAGATTTGTTTTTGCGGCGAACAAAGTGTTTTGAAATTGTTGGAATCGGTGTTCCCGGCCGAGAGGAGAAGCTTGCGGGGCATTGAAAGGAGCAGAAAAAACAGGGAAGGAAGAATGTTTGGCACCGTTCCCCACAGGAGCTGTCAGGTTATGAAGAAAGTTCCGAAGGAAAGAACAATCGAAAAATCGCAGAAAACTGTTAAGTGCCACTCGCGAAGATGCCGTGCAGCCTATAATCAGCGGAATTTCTTTTCCCAAGCTCGTTCCTCTCTCCAGTTTCGGTCGTCCGGGGACAACAGAATCTGGAATCCGTCATTGGGATCATGTTTCGTCATTCTGGAAAGCTTTTTGTTGAAGAAGGAGTCTCCACTTAGTTCCGGAGATCATCTCCTTTTGAAAGAAACCGCGTTCTCCGAATTCGAGGTTCTCGGAAGCTCCGAGTTGAATGTTTTCCGAAGAGTTCGGATCGAGATCGAAGCGTTTCCGAATCGAATCATTCGGTGACGATCGAGCGCAGTACACATCTGATCGTTCGTTATGGGAGGCTTTCGGAATCCAGCGCAGAGCCGGCACGGGAGAGGCTATTACAGCGTGGCGTACAGCTAAACAAAGTTAAGCCATTACCATCTTGCCGTACCGCGAACAATCAAACTCATATTTGCAATTGGTGGAATAGTCGGCCTGCTTCCCTTCGTCGGTTTCGGCTTCGTACTTCAGATGGTTTCGGTCGAAACTGCCACAATCGCACTCGCCGATCCAGAGAGTTCTCGATTCTAAGACCAAAACCGTGTTTCCGGAAACGGAACTCCGGCTAAATTCCGATCCCACTCCAAACTGAGACCCATTTCGGTCTAAGAAAGATGCGAACTGCGCGCAAATGAACTCGTATGTTGTATTCCTGCAGCAAGCTAGTTTCCCCAGCCCGCGTTTTGACCCTCGCCGCGCTCGTGCCGCGTGTCTTGGGTCCCCGTGCCCCGTCCCCAGGCTGTTCCAAATTGTTCGAGGCGCCTTTATGAAGTCACTGGATGCGCTCGCTGGCAATTGTCACTTCTCGTAGAGCAAGCTCCAACTCATTCTTGAGTTCAGGCCTATTATGGAGCGACGAGCACTTTCAAGACGACGCGCTCTTCATTCACATTTCATTCGAATACTTAGTACAACATGATTGATGTCGCTTGGCAGCCGAGCAGTCAGGCAAGCCAGTGACTTTTGCGCGGAATACAGGATGCCTGAACGAAATCGAGAGGAAGCAACTCGCAATTTTCTAGGAAGTGTATCCTGCGGAGGACACTGAATCAGGTTTTCATTCCCCTAGAAATGATGAGATCGCAGCGTTTTCGCGTGAGAAGTTCTCCGTTTTCTCGAATCGGAACATCCTGTGCTGCGCGTCAAACACCATCTCCCTTTTCCGACACGAAGATTCACTCGTCAATCGGCAAACAGGGACATTTCCACAAAGAACGGAATTCGGCTATTACGTTAGCAACGGCGATCTGATTTGTCGTGACATTCTTCTTTCGTTTTTCTCTGAAGGATGCAGAATTTTCATTCATATCGATCACACTCGAGTTAGTCACCAACACCTGAAAGTGACGCATAACATCCGCTCTGGGAACTTCCGATCGAGTATTTGTCGTCACAGTCTATTGGGGATTCTCGTGAAAATGTGAAAGAAAGCGACTTCAACGGAACGCTTATCACAGGTTTTTGATTCGATTGATTGCCACGGGATGTTTGAAAGGATAAAACACGGATTTTCCGCGGCTTCCGCGAATCGCACAAGAAACTGACTCAGTCAGACACGGAACGCGATAGATGAAATGAGATCTCTACGTGGATTCGTCAAAATGTCTTCCAGAATTCGGAAATCAGGAGATTTTTCCGCTAACTTTCGGATCCTTCCTCCGCTGACACAAGGAAAGTGAGACAATCTGATCGAAATAATGTTCCTGATCAGAAAGAGAGCACAGAAAAGTGTTCCTCACAGCGGAGAAAAGTTCATCACCTCGCGATCCCGAAGCAGAGTATGTTTAACGAACGCTGAGAAAGGGACCGCGCCAGCGGACTATACAGAGCCGGATCAGCTGGTGGTCAACAGGCCATGTGCCTTCCACGTTGGCTGTTCGGCTCCGAGGGCCGTTCGCGTGGAAGCCGTAACCGGAACGATTTCCGAACTTTTGTTCACTCAGACGTCGAACCGAGATCAGGAAGAAAGGTGAATAGTTGTCAAGACGTTCTTTTCATAGAATTGAATTCATTACGAGAGAAGTGGTTCGCAAGTTCGACTAGATCCAGAGAACAATCTTCGTCAAACTAGATGATAATGAAATGTAACAACTTACAGCTACCATTCCAGGGGAGTTTTCCGGATGTGACAACAAGTTCGCGCACAACTTCTTTCACCGCACGTCAGTTCCTAACTCCGCACTCCGATGATGTCGGTGAAGGTGCACTTGATTTGAGATGATGGACACGTTTGTCGAACAGTTGTTTCCTTCATGAACTTCGAATTGCTCGTCGCCAATTCGTTGTCAACTCGAACGACTGTTGAGAATTCATCAAATCAAAAAAGCCGCTTCGAATTCCCAGCATCGACTCAATCGCGGCAATCAAGACTCTGCTCGAATCCGAATTGAGTGTCTCACAAACCCTTGCTCAACTTCGGCAACTACTTCAAGTTGCAAGTGAAGTCGGGGTTCGAACTCCGGAGCAGCGTGCCGGTCGAGCGGCGCGCTCACACTGAAGTCGGCAGGCGTAATAATATTTTATTTGGGAATACTTAGATAAGCCACACTCACTCATGCGCTCGCTCGCTCGCTCACACTCACACACAATACTCGTGGTGGTCGTCGTATGGGACAGACATATATATATACATCTCAAAGAGAATCCCTCTCCCGAGCAGGCTGCAGCCCGCCTCATTCCACTCGGAGATACAATTAAAAGCTGGGAGCGCCAATGGGCCCCGCTCTTGCAAGCCACGTGACCGTGACGTCACCAATGCGCGCCCCCTTTTTCGAATTTTTTGTTGTTGTTCTTCAAAAATTGAGAGCCGCGGCTGCTGCTGCTGCTGCTGCTACCGCTGCCGCCGCCGCCGTTCCTCCGGCAGTGAGGGAGGGTACCACACAATACGACTCCACTACCACCACGTCCTGAACCTGGATCGCCTGCCGGTTAGCGGCCGACCGAGATCGCCCCTTACACCGCTCATCGCGCCTCTTATACTGAGGGTCAATGGGATTATCCCAGGAGGCGGCGCGTCCTCCACTGGAGAGATTCCTCTTCTTGAAGTCGATCCTGAATCGAGGAGACGACGGAGTAGGGTGGATACTTCGCGCGCGGAGGGCCGTTCAGACGGCGAATCAGCGGATATCGGTTCAGAACGGCTTTCACTCTGGACGATATCCATTGAAGTCGAACGATCTCGATCGCTCTCTCCAGTCTTCGAACTTCGCAACATCTGGATGAATGTGACGAAGACCCTTCGACTTCAAGTTCCGATACACTTCTACAGTCGGAGCGGATGGACCGCGATCCGACTCTAGATCTGCTGAAGTTAAGTAGATAGTTAGAGGTTTTCAGCCTCAGCCATACATCAGATCCGCAGCTTGACGTAAGAGCGGCCTCAAGGATGAAACGCTCGGAAGAGGGAGGAACCCTGAACTTCCTGAACGGACACAGAAACACGATTCTCGTCTTTTCTTCCCGAGTGTCCACCAGATTTTGTTTCGAATTCATCTCACCTGGAACGCTCGTATGCGATCCGGAAAATTATCGTTTCGAAGGGGAGGAGCTTTGGCTCATTGACCTTTCTGGATTTCCTGGACTTCTAGCGGAATCAGAAACACCTTTTATCCAGCGACCATTCCGGTTTCGAGGACAAACTCGAACGATATCAAGGATGTTGATTGTTCAGACGAAACTTTTCGAGCCATGACGTTCGACCGGCCTGGCATAGAACACATATGTATTTCTTTAGAGCGTCTAAACTTCATGCAAAATGCACCCAAGATCTTAGATCCAAGCCTATTCTGACAAGTTGATTAAAAAAACGTGAAAAGGGGTTATTGATGTCATCTGTCATGGCAATTTCCCAAGTTTCGATCGTGAGTCGCGAGGCCTCGGAACTGGAATTCTGGGATTTTGGCTCAACTTGACGGTTTTCGATCTCACTCGCCGTGTTTAGAACATGGCCGATTTCAAAAAACTCATTATCGCTAGATAGAGTCAATTACAAAGCGATGTATCTCACAGATATCTGTCAAGTAACTGGAAACGTTCATGTAGAGATGACAATGGATGCGATAGAGCCATCAATCCACCATCAAGATTGATGGACGAATGAATGAATGAATGATTCATGGAGAACTTCATCTCGAGTGGTTATTCGGTAGAGTTCATCGATTAAGCCGTGAATTCATTCAATCATCCATGGATTGATGAAAAGTAATCTAAAAATATGGTCAGAACTTGCGATTGCACGAATGAGGAATTAATCGAGTCAGTTTCCCGGCGTATTTCCCTCACAATGGCCGCTAATCACAAACCACACTAATGGAGACCATTTAGTTCTGATTTCTGTACGCTTCTTCGGGGAAAACGGACATCGTACAATCGGCGAGACACAGACACGCCGCGAAATTCGTTCGCTCTTCTAAATGTTTGTAAAAAGGACTCGATGAGAAGTTGCGCGGGTGGAACAGTTCGTAACTTTAAGCAATTCGTAGTAACGGTGTTCGCTGTAATGAGCTTTCACTGTAACATTGTACGCATTTGAACTCACCACGAAATCTACGTTCGTGAAAATCGAACGAGGGGAGATGGTAGCTTTTCAACGACGAACTGAATAGGACTTCGGTAACTCACCTGGAGTCGAGGCAGGAACGGACTACGTGTGGTCTGGCTTTAAGGGCAAACAGGCCAACTGAGATTATGTTTCCTTCTTTTTCTTTTTCTCTCCCCTCAAACGTCACTCGGATCGTGTTTATAACACATGCGTTCTTTCGAGAAGGACCTCGAAGTCGAAGGACGATCAGTTTGAAAGGCTCACTTGAAGAGCGGGGACAGTGGATCGAGGGAGAGGTCTGGGGGCTAGAGCACGGGGACTAAGATGAGAGACGGAGGCGGGAGTCGGCGACAACAGGAGACGTGAAGGGTGGAAACGGGGTCGAGCATAAATGGCGCGGGAGAAGAGGCGCGAAGAATTTTTTTCATGAAAAGTGCAGCGACATGTAATGACGGAGGCGCGTCTACAGACGCTTAAAAAATTCCTCTTAACGGACCGTTTCTTAGAGTGTTCGTTTCGTCCCGAGACGCGAGAACTGCTGAGGCAATTTGCCGCGGAAGTTTGTTCCCGTCACGGAAATGCTCCCGACGAGAACGCTGGGAAGCGCAGAGGTCACCGGGGCGGCAAGAAGAAGAGCGGGCGGCAATGCAAAGTGTGGCACACAGCAGTTGACTTCGTATCAGCGCACTTACTTCACGAGCACAAGCCACGCACTCCCAATGGAACACAACGTTATTAACGGCGACTGATTCAGTATCTCCTCTTTCAGCGCGGGGATTCCCCCAAAAGAGAAGTCGAAAAGATGACCAATCCTACGGAAAGGTCAAAAATGGTGAAACTGTGACCATAGTTCACGGAAAACGACCGGGAACACCCTCCTGAATCATGAACTTTCCTCTTCCGACACGACACAACAAACTCGGATCATTTGCACCTTTCGAGTGATCTTTCGCACGGATCGCACATCCCTTCTTCTGATATTTAACCTCGACAACTCTCTGAACATCGTGCTTTTCGACTTTCGAGATGCTCAATGTGGAAAAATGTTCTGGAAAGGTGAGATCAGTATCAGTTGTCGACTGTTTCGAGTGAAAAAGGTTCGTTGCGCTGCCCTCACCGATGTCTGGAAACTCGTCTCGAGGGAGAAGAAAGTCGTCCTGGAATCAGTCGCCAGCCAATTCTGTCGATTCGTTTGCTAAGCTGACACCTTTGTTGTCATCCAAACGTATCGTTTTGATCGGAAATACAAACGAGCCCGATTGATTCTATTGGCGATGTTTTCCGGCCGCTGCGTGATCCGGATGTTCGCGTGGAGCTTTATGGAATCATGAGTTCATTGTGAGAAAAAAGAAGACCTGTGTTTTCCAATTCTTCCAGCTGATCTCGAGAATGGAGCAAGCATTGACGACACCTCGAATTCGACGAAATCTGATGTTTCCGAAAGTTTCTCCATTGAAAGAGCATCTTTACTCCAAGAACATGGAGAAAACTCTCCATCAATTCTCTGATTTGAATGGATCTCTGTCTGTCTGCAACGGAATCATTGTCAGCTTCAGAAAGTGATACTTTGTCCCAGAATTCAGAATGAAATCAAACCGTGAGTCTGAGTACAAACGATCTCGGAGTGAAAAGAGGCAAACCGAAGCGGAGGAACACTCTCCATATTGAGGGGGATGGGCAAAGGGGAGCGAAACGGAAGAGGGACCTCAGGGGGGTCGGATGGGGACGGGGGATGCGAAAGCAGATGTAGGGAGACGGAAAATAGAAGGAGTAAGGGGGTGGCAGTGTTTAACTTTGCAATTTCGCCGTTAAGGGCATACCGTAAGAGCGTTCTTGAATCTTTTCCAGTCACTCCGTCTCGTATTTGCCTTGCTCCCCCACTCCACCCCCTCCGTGCAGCCCCTCTTTTCACTCCCTCGTACCCCCGCTCGCCCGTCGTTCGTTTGCATCCGCCGCCATAGTCGTCATCGTCGTCGTTGCCGCTGCCGTTCTTTCGAAATTCCCCAATTCTCCCGGAGAGAAAGAGAGACTCAAATGGAAAATGTAAAAATGGTTCTTATATTGCGAGTTCGCTCCCCCTCCCCCTCCCCGTTGATCCCCTCGGTTCGTCGTCGACGCCGTCTGACGTCGACTGCCGTCAAGAGAAAGAACAGAGGGAGGGAGCGGGAACCGTCAGAGTAAGGGGGAGCACACGAGGGACGCGGGCAGGGAGAGAGGGAGCACTGCGCACGCTATAACAAATTAAAAGCTTAGAGAAGGGAATACATATTTATATAGAGGGAACACCAGCAGCGGCGTCGACGGCGGCGGCGGCTGCAGCAAAAGTAAAAGAGGAAGGGAATTCGGAACGGCAGCGCGCACAACCCAAACGAATGTAGGGGCTGGGGTACGACGCGCAGAATGAAATGAGAAGAAAGAACGCGCGGCCTGCTTTGCTTCCCTGCGCCCGGGGGATGGGGGACGCTCGAGGGGGCTCGGGGGATACAGGGCTCCCTCCGGTGCCCGAACTCCCATCCCGTTCTGAAATATATCCCCGTACATAAACAATCGTATCTTGCAATTCTGTCAGCTTCGACACACTGGATTATTATCGATTTCATGGAGAATGGTTCGTTCTCGGATGATGAGTTCCGGAATGGAAGTACCAACCCGAGCCAGACGACTTCCACTTCAAGTCGAGCTTTCTCTTTTCCTACCACAAATCGATTCTGTTTGAATCAAGTGCTCGATACTCGTCCAGATCTGTCTCCTACGATGGCGAATCGCACCTTGGAGTGAAATCTAAGATGATGTCACTGATTGTGGGATCGAAAGTGACAGTTCCGTGGATTGAGAACCCAAAGCCTAAGATTGAGCAACCCTAATCGCTTCCAGAGATTCCGAAGATCGACGATCCGGAAACAATACAACGAATCTGACCAATCCGGAATGCATGGTGGGATACCTCAGTATTTGCGATGGGGGTTTTCTGCAGTTCGCCTCGAACTGCGGGCTCGTGGATTCTGCCCTTAAGACGTCTGAAGTTGGGCAGCCCTGTCCCTCGGCAACAACAAAGCGTCTGAGACGTGTTTCGGATTCATCATAAGGAAATGAGCATCGACGTCGATGATGAGATCAGGAGAAGAACTGGAAGATAACAGCAGAGAACCGAGGTGGTCGGGGCTGGGGTTTTCACAACGAGGGAAACGAGAGGAATCCAACTCCCTCACCACAAGCGAGTACTTAGAGGAAGGATTGGATCAGACCTGCGATTAGCAGCGGCAGCAAATAAGAAGAGAGGCGAGCTGCGCTGTTCGATAGAGACGCTTGATTTTTGATTAGTTGCTCACTCACTCACTCATTCCACTCTTCGACAGTGCTATTGCCTCACCAGACGGAGAGAAAAAATAGAAGGAGTTTGAGGGAGAGGACAGTTCGCTTGCGCGCGCGATATTTGAGAATGTTCAGGGGCTTATTGCCCCCAGGGCTCTTTTCGTTCGTTCGTGGCTGGTTGTAGTGATGGTGGTGGTGGTTCTGCAGCTCGGCGACCAAAACGAAATTGAGTTAGGCATATTTTCTCGCTCACTTTCGCCTCTATTTCTCTTTGCCTCTCCAATTTCTGCTCAACAAATCGCTATTTCGAGCTAAAAAGCGCAGCTCTATGTATAACTGTGGCCGAACGGAGAATCGGAACTCAGAAATTATTGAAGCATCGAGCAAATTGAGGTAGCCGAGAGGTCTAAGCGGTCTGCACGCCACGTGCGGATTTGCTTGTGGAAGTGGACGTAGATGTGGATGCTGTACCACACCACATCACATGCCATGTTGACTTGTGGAACCACACTCTCGAGCGGAAGGTCGTTGGTTCGAATCTCGTTCTCTGGTACCAGAAGGCCGACTTCTTCAGAGATGGTTTCCACTCTGTAAGGGGAATATCTGGTACCAGAAGAAGAAGTTCTGATACCAGACCCCCAGGCCTTCTGGTACCAGAGGCCATCGGGTACCAGATGCCCATTTGGTTGTAATGAGGTTCAACTCTGCGGAAGAGCCTCGTTATAAAGAACAAGCCGAAGTTGACCTCACTACAACGAACTCGGTGTTACGAGGTTGGAATCGATGACGGGATGTTTTCTAGACGAAAACTGAAAACCGATCCAGGACATGAACGGGGAGAAACAGACGTTGGCTCTACGAAAGCTCTCCGATTGAGGAATTCTTTATAAATTTTCGAGATGTTCCGGAACTGAATCCTTTCTTCTATTCAATTGAGATCCCGCTTTCTGATACATTCATTCGAACAACCTTCAATTTTTCAAATAATAAAAAAATGTTCCTCAACAAGGAAGAGTGGGAAGTCAACTCACAAATCGGGGGGAGGTTTTGAACGAGCGTCTCAACTTATTTTGTCATTTCCACCATGTTGATGACTTCGCTCATTCGTTTTGCCTCAAACGGAGAACAGTATCGGCAGCTGTTCGCTGTTCATTGCGCGGTTGCGGAGCTGTTTCTGTTGTTCTCTTGCCTAAAAGAACAAGCTCACCAAAAACGTTCCCATGCGGCACCCAATGTCCATGGATAAAAATCTCCTCCGATAATTCACCCACGCAACGAGTCCTGAATCAACGACTCCCACTACGAAATACGCGAATGCAAGCTAAAACACTGTTTCGACTCTTTTTGAGCTGCGTTTTGGGCCTCGTTGTCGATCTCGTATTCTGTTTTAGATGACTTGTATATTTCCTCTTCGTTGCGACATTGATTCTCGACTCCGAAGATTTCCTTTTTCGACTATAATCCAGACCGAGAAACCACTCGATTTGAGCTCCGTTTCACAAAAACCATCGAGACTGGCTTTCCATCTGATGTTGTTAACGATTCTCGTCATTGTTGAGCTGTCTTTATCCGACGGCCTGCTTTCCTCTCTGCCCAGCTCGAGGTCTTTAGTTTTTTTGGCGCGGTAAACGAATCGTTGTTTGCCCTGGTGCCAAGGAAGAAAACGATCGAGCCTGTGCCACGCAAACTCACAGTCGTGCATTGAACGGCAGTGGCAACCCAAGCAACGACCACAACAACAATGGCCGCGGCACCGCTCTTGGGTGGAGTGAAGACCTTTAGTCGCTACTTGAGAACAAGCTGCAAACGTCGACGACGACCAAGGAGTCAGTGAGAATATTAAATATTTCGATTCAAAGTCGCGCACACTCGGCCGTCCCTGGTCAGCCCCTCCCTCCCCGGGGGCCCCGCCGCACCAGGGTCCCCGATCTCCCGTGTTTCTCTTCCCACGATCCCCTCTTCCCGTGTTTCCCCACTTTGTCCTGGGCGACTCCCCCAGTTCGCTTGCTTACCGCAACGCCCGCTTACTCGCTCGCGGTGGCTGAGCCGGAAAAATTCTCAGTAGTAAATTATTTAAGATGCGCGCGCGTTCTGTTTTAGTCTGCTTTTTAGGAATTCCTTTTAAACCCTCTAAGGATGAAGGCGGTCGTGGGGGTGGTGCGGGTAGCGACTCAAACAATCAAGAGGCACCTCTATGCGTTTGGGCGATTACGAATGAAGTCCAGTGTAATGTGTCGACAAGGAGATGCCGGACCACAAGGATAGATTCCTCGCGACCTAGTATGCTCGATCACGGTCGGAAAACACGAACTCTGTTCCCGTGCTTCTAGTCAAGCCGAACGGGGACCTCACACACGTTGGGATGTGCGGGAAGAACTTCGGTCGGCAGTGTTTGCGAGTTGCCCGGCGCGGGAAAACCGCGAGAAGACCGAGGGTCTGAGCCTAGAGTCATAGAAAGTCTCGATAGCGGAGAATAGAATGTCTATGGAGAAACAACACTCACAATCATCGGGGAAAACGACCGAGAAGCAAACTTGGTTGGTGAGTTCGTTAGTTCTTTCGAGTGAGAGGGGGGGAGGGGGATGCGAGGTTTGCGGAGGCACGACCCGGCAGTCTCGACCACCTAACACCTCAACGATGAACCACTCGAAACGAGAGACAATGACATCGACAACGAACGTCGTGCTCGGCCACAAATGGCACCGTCGCGTCGTCAGAACGTTGGAACACCCCACCACGCCTTTTCAAAGGCCACGACAATGGGTACAGGAGGGAGTGGGAGCAAGGATCCGGGGAGGGGAGGAGTCAGGGGAATGAAAGGAGGCGAGGAGGAGAGGATCCAGAGCAAAAACTAGGACATGTTTTCCGAAAAACCGAACAGGTTTGGTCATCGCAGATGGAGCTCCGAAGAATCTCAGAAGATGAAGAAGGAAATAGGGAGGGAGGAGGAGGGGGAACGGAAAACAGGGGGGAGCTAGGGGGCAGGGCGAAACGGTTGGTTTGAAGTTTCAGGCTCGCTTCATCAACGATCGACAGCAAACGTGCGCTTAAGCGAGCGTTATGACAATTGCCTACTCGCAACTCAGAGTACCTTCCACTTCGCTCTCTCTCTCCTCCTACCCTCTTTCCCTACCCCCCTCCCGCCCCTCGGCTGAAGCGTTTCACACGTTTCGTTCGAACAAACTCCTGCACGGAATAAGCTCGTTGTTTTCATCCGCTGTGGCAATTCACAGTCACCATTTCGCCACTATTCCCAGTTCGACCCCTTCTTCCCCTCTCCCCTCCCCCATTTTCTACCCCACCTTTTCCCCAACATTCCTCCTCTTTGCACCGAATTCTGCTTACGTTGCTCGTTCGTAAGCAGGCGCACTCGGGACTGCGTTCATACACCGCACACATCCATCCGTTCGTTCGTTTCGTTTGTTCGCTCGTTCGTAACATGCGTTAATCTAGCGGCCCGCCCCCCTTCCCCCATTTCGAACCCCATTTTTCTCCCCACTCGACGAACGAACTGTGTATGTATGGCTGCAGTGATGCGAAAGCGCCTGGTGGAAAGAGAAAAAGAATCGTGGAACGAGTTATATATTATTGGCAGTTTTAAAGAGAACCCTGCGCCGCTACCGTTTTAGCGGCGGCGGCGGCGGCGGCAGCAGCAGCACAGCGAATAACTGAGGAACGAGGGGAGAGAAGGAATCAGCGATCGAGAGAGAGAGAGAGTTAGGATATAGAAGAGGGAAAACGGCAGTCGAATGAGAAGGATAATAGATACGCGTTCGTTCGTTCGTTCGCTTGCTCGCGCGCGCGCGATGGTGGATCGTCATATCGCGTACCCCGCCCCTTCCCTTGTTTCCTCTCTCACCGCTCGGCCTCGTTCGTCTCGCTGGCAGGCAGTTCTTTTCGTTCTCCCTCGCCCCTCCCCCTGCTTTTCCCATGCCCTCTCCCTGTTCTTTTCCCTCAAGAACCCCCATTCGAAACAGAGATGAGTATAGAGCTGCTCAATGATACCACCGCAGAATTCCGACGAAGGATTCGTTCGTTCGTTCGTTCGTTCGGTGGTTCTTCCTTGGTCGGCTGACTGCTGGTCGGTTCCTTTTCCGCGACGACTGACGAGACAAGTCGTATGACAACGATGATGATGACCGTGATAAAACCAGCGATGATGATTGAAGTGGTGATCAGAAACCCCACTGTTGGAGCCCGATTCGTCATCATGGGCTTCAGCGGTGGCGGCAAAAGCGGAACGACAACGTACAGCCCACGTGGGATTACAGAAAACGCTTCGCGAAACACAAAAGAGAGAAAACAGGATCGTTCGGATCGTATAATAACAGTGACATTTTCATCCGGTCTTCCGATAATTCGCCTGGTCTAGAATAAGAGTTCCCATTCACCGTATGGACCTTTGAGCCCAAGTTTTCCCTCTGAATCAGAGACACAGGGTTTTCATGGCGGGGGAGGCCCTGTCATCTCGGAAGGCGAAAAGGAGCTTGACAAAGTGACCGTTTTTACAAACGCCAACATACTCTCGAAAATGTTGGGTTGTCAGTCGGCTCTACAGTTGCTCAACGAGTGATAGAGTGAACGAACGAGTGTTTGAGTGAAAAGGTTTGCTTGTCGGCAAGAAATATTTGATGGGCGCACCGCAGAGAGCGAACCGTCCTCGGAAGCAAATGAAATTATAAAAGTCGACTCTAGTCGACGGCGACGAATCTGATAGACAAGGAGAGAGCGAGCGCCCGCACTGTCCTTACAGACACACACTTGGGCGCTCCAGTTCAAAATCGAACTTTAATAGAATGACAACGACGACGGTGGCGATGAGGATGTGGAGCGAGACGGTCGACGTGGAGTCGAAGCGCGCGAAAATCAGTCACTTTCAATTCCTCTAACTCTAAACTCCTCTGTCGTTCTCCCTTCGCTCATTCGCTCTCTGTCAACCCATCACTCTGAATTGAGTTTGAGAAAAAAAAAACTTCACTATTCACCACTCGGAAGAATCTCTCCCTTCCTCTGACGTGGAACCACGCACGAAATCTCCCGCGCAAACATGCGCCCGAACGCGCTTACGCAAAAGCTTTTGTTCATGGAGTTCAATAAACAGCGGAGTAGACTCGGATCCGAAAGCGCAGATTTGATAATAAGGAGAGCTCGACACCCGGCCCGGTTGGAAGAAGGAGGTTTTCATCGATTCTGACCAAACGATTTCAGAGTTTTCAAGTTTCGCGTTCCAATGTTGTTTCTGATCATTTCGGTGAGGCCGGTTGATTCGTTTGAGACTTTGTTATCGATCCTGATCTCTGTTTATGTGTTAGCTAAATACGTCCATTCGATTCGTTCAGATATCGAAGAGTTGCAAAGTTCGGAGCTCGATTAGACTGTCTGATAGAACGCGAGATATGGATTCGACGAATTAGAGAATTCCTCCAAAGTGGATGTAGTGTTCAAACTCACAAAGAATTTTTCCT
The DNA here is from genome assembly GCA_021527715.1 of Neoseiulus cucumeris. Taxonomy (NCBI): domain Eukaryota; kingdom Metazoa; phylum Arthropoda; class Arachnida; order Mesostigmata; family Phytoseiidae; genus Neoseiulus; species Neoseiulus cucumeris. The sequence goes on along the minus strand of JAJSRV010000124.1, from coordinate 514,339 downwards.
TTGCTCTTTCTCCCGCTGGCGCGGCCGCCGCATCGATTCTTTAGTGTCTCCCCCTGGGCCCGTCCCCTCCGTGGAGCCCTAATTTTCCCCGGCGCGCCCGCTGTCTTCATTCCCTCGTATGCCTCGTTCGTCCCTTAGCCGTCGACGTCGACGACTGAGAACGAAGACAAGCAGCAGACGAGAAGAAAAAGCACAGAGGCGTATTATATATGAAAACGATATTATTATAATTCGAACGAATTTCGTCCGTCCCCGCCCGCGTTTCAGACACGGTGCTCGCTCATTCCCTCCGCGATCGGGCCGCAGTTCTTCTATATCTCTCCCCCGCTACGAAACATCGACAAGTTTTTTCTCCCAGTCGCTGCCACTGCCGCCACCGCTCGATCTTTTCCGAGCGTCAATGATGAGACTACGGAGAAGAAAATCTCGTTTTTTTTTCCCTTCTGCGGCTCCCGAAGATCCTTGAAGATCGCAAGTGCTCAAACCCTGACCTTTACGGAACCCGTGCTTTACACGTTCTGGCGTGAGCCACCTACTGACCACTCGGTCTTCCCTTCGGTTCGAATCTCAGTTCGATCGTGAACTTTTCGAAGTGTCCACGCCTCGGATCCCGTTCAGATCTCGGCACGATATCATTTTGTCTCTAAATGTCGCCAAGATCTTCAGCTTCGCGAATGATGACGACATCGAATTAATATTGAGTCCCAACTGCTAATGCTCAACAGACGGCTAGCGCTGTCGGAATAAATCAGCGTTGCCCACACAACGAGATCGGCGATGACGGCAGACCGAACAAACCTTAGTTTAGCGCGCGAGTAGACGACATTTCCATAAACGCGATCAATCTATGTACATATAATGTAATCCGCGCCGATATTAAAGCGCTTGTTCGGCTTTCGTGTCATCAGCGACAAGAGAGCTCGAGCATCGACGGGGGCGGCGAATGAGATGATCGTCACAATGCCGAAATAGTGCACAGTGTGCCGTTGATGTTGAGATCGTGCTTCCAGAACCTTGTGCTGCAGCACCCGAGGTTTCTTTCTGAGCTTCCGAAACCCGCGGTTCCGCCGCTTGAGCAATTTTTCGGAGACGCTTAGTTAGAGGATGTGGAGTTTCTCAGTGGATCACTGAGGTTCTTGACTGATTGTGAAACTCTCGCGGTTCTCATTTGTTCGCATGTTTGTTCAACCCTTTTCTTAAGATGCTGTGCACCGCGTTGTTTTTCATTCGCCGACTCTTGATGCTCGTTCTGACTCCAGATGACTGCGAGCGCAAACAGCTCAGAACACGAGCCAGGGAGGAAATCCAGGAGAAGCTCTGAAATCCAATTACAAATAGACATCCCAATGGCGGCAGAGACTGCGGCATCCGGTACTAGCCTAAATGCATTTTTGAATCTGCATACGGCCAACGAACGAACGAGCTTACATACATCGGGACATCGATGCTAACATACATATGAAGCTACATGTTCTCGTGCAAGGGTGCATGAAAGCGAAATTCCCTCAAACGTACGTTCGGTATCCGCACGACGACAAGCGAATTCGTCGTCGGAACGCATCGTAACCGACTCCATAATGTCTCGCGAGTTCGATTCGATCTTGGACTTGAAAAGTCATCCCGGCCATACGCTCGAGCATTCTGACCTGTCCGCGGCTGATTGCGAGCGGCGCGGTTTTGTAAATCGCTGCGATCAGCACGCAATTCGTAAAGGTGACTTTTTTGGGGAGGCAGGGTGGTGGTGTACGAGGGGTGAACAAACCAGCCAACCAGCCGGTCGAGTGAGTGGGAACGCGAAACGAGGAAATCGCGACCGGGGGAGGGGACAGGAGAACACGGCAACGAAGGAGGGCAGGCCAGCGCCGAATGCAAACAACAAACGCCATCCCGATGACAGCGACTTTTTATTAAAACGCATCGCAACATAACGAGCCAGAACGAGGGAGAGAGGGCTTGCCATGGATGGCAACATTGGCAAGCAACCAAGGCAGGCAGGCAGGCGGCACTACTTAGAATCATTCGTTAAATCAATACAGGGACGGGGACACGCGACTCGTAAACCCCTCGACCCTCCTTAACTCGTTCCCTTTTTCCTAAATCGCAAGTTTCAAATAGGGTGCCGAGGATTTTCACGGCTTTCGCGATGTGATGCAATATTCGCTCAAACAGAAAATGAATCAGAGAAGTCCATTCAACTCGGGTTAACGGCTTAGAGGACGAGGAAAGCTTCCAACCGCCGAAATTTGTCATCTCTCTCTCTCTCTTACACAATTGCAAGCGTGTTCGTAACATTTGCTGCAAAGTCCATAAGAGAAGCTCTAGATGCCAACGATTTCTGAGAGAACGAGACGGAAGACTCAATGGGGACAGAAATTAATGTTCTGGACAGGGATCGATTCCTATTTTGCGCAAAATCCTCGTCTGCACACGAAATGTTAACTCCTTCTCGAGAACGAGTGGAAGGGAGAGGAGGTAAAACCAAACTCAAGACAGCAAAGTTTTGGCGGGAAATTTGAATTCGACGGCAACAGAGCACCCTTTCTTGAGCGCGCAGTTGCTTACTGGACGGGGAGCCTCAGTGAGAAGAAACGGGAGGAATCGTGTGAGAGAATGACTTTGTAAGGGTGATAGAAAGTGAAAGCGACTCATTGGACGCGCATTGGAAGGGGGAGTATGGAGGAGGGGGTGTCGGGCGAGGTTTGTTCGAATCGTAATTACCGTACAGTCTGCTGCCGTTGCTGGTTAAAGATCGCAGCCAGCGCGGCAGGAAAGCGAGCAACCACATTGGCGAAGCTTCAACTTTTTATCATTGGCGTTTCTTTTGTTTCGCAGGTGGTCCGTCCGGCTGAGGTATTGGATTCGCATCACTCAAAACTGGACTCGCGGCCGCGGTCGCCGATGGTACTGCCGGCAAGGAAACACCAGGTTCGACAGCAGCAGCAACGACAAGAACGACCGCTTTCGGAAGCCAAGAACGGCAAAGGAAACTGGTATTGGTAAGCAATCGGATAAATAAATAAATGACTGAATAAATGAATGAATCGACTTTCGCAAACAGACGCCCGCAACAGACGACGGCAGTCAGCGAAGAATGGCGTGGTATGCCACCGCTCGGAATTCTGCTCGCCGACCGCGAGCGCCTTTCATTCAACCGGCGTTCGTTCGTTCGTTCGTCCGACGAAGCTCCGTTCTGCCAATGATTCAAAAACACTCCCCCTTCCCCCTCCTTCTCTCCCTCTGAATGTCCCCCTGCCCTGGCAACGGGCGCCTTTATCCTCCGCCCCCTAAAGCCCGGGCTTTGGGAACTTTGCTCTCCCAGGATGCTTGGAACGTCCTGATTCTCGACCCCTGTTCTCCTCCCCCAGCAGATTTCTAACGTCGGACCTTCGATTCTCATTTCTCGAAATTCATTCTCTGATATCGAGCCCCGTTCCCGACATTCCCTCTCACTGGTCTTCAGCATTGGGTATGGTCCTGATTTTCTTTCCCGCCACGAATCTTCCGTCTTCACTTGCCCCTTTCGATTCGGAGCATTCAAACAATGGTCAAGCCAATGATGGCTAGCCGGTCGGTCGGTCGGTCAAGAAGGCGGCCGTCGAACAAACAGCGCGGCAAGACGTCAAGGGTCGTGCTTTTTCTTCCCGCCGCGTTCTTCTCTGATCCCGAAACGAAGCCGGATTTGACCGAAACGCTACAAGGCCGAAGTACAACGATATCACCGAGTGAAGATTCTGCCGGAGAAAGGAATCGATGATCGTCAGAATGAAGAAAGTGCTTCCGATATCAACCTTCAACACATTTACAACTTCAAGCGGAAAATTTCACAGAGTTTCTCGGGGATCTTCCTCCGCTGAATCGATTCCAGTCATCGCGAAATAAAGCGAACAAAACCCTGGTGTACTAAATCATCTTCTTCTATGGTTGCTATTGTGTTCTGTTGAGAGGCAGGCTTGAGGCTGTCGAGAGGTATCCGTATAGAAGAAAACAGAGGCGAGCGGGGTAAAGGGCAGAACTTGACAAGGATTGCAGGGTACGAGCCTGTCGCAGCCATTGATTGAAACTCCAGCAGTATTCATTTCGATAGACATTGTGACAACACTTCGTCTCAAAGGCTATAGCGACAAACTCGAACGTGGCGAGGTGGCATCATCAATCTTTCTAGTATGCAATATCGTGAATTATGAACTCACAAGAGATACCTGGCTTCTATGACGGCAGATTTGAATGAGCGAACTCAACGGCCACGATCGGCGTATCTTAGGAAGGAATATAGAGCATCTCCGTTCGTAATAGCACACTCTATGTCTCCGAGATGGTAACGATCGAACGCCATAATTTTGTCATTGAAACTCACTCACAATGAACGGCATGACAAATACCTGGATGGCAGAACAAACGTCTTGAAGCTATTCACGACGCGAACGTCGGACTGACATGTCATCCGCACCTTCGGCATCAACTTCACCAATTCAACCATAACGGCTCACAACAAATCACAAGCGCGAATCTTTGAAATGACCTCACTGTCTTTACTGACTTGAAATCCCAATGAATTATGATCATTGATTTAACATTCTGATCGATCGTCTGACTCAATCCGGCTTCGGTGTGAGCACTACAGCCTGGAAGTTTGGGCATTGCTCATTCTCGATCCTCCATCTATCCATATGAATGTATTGATGAATTGATATGATTATTTGATGCTTGATTGTTCCAGCCCAAGTCTTTATTCGGCGGAAATCATCGATGTAGTCGACCTTCGATCAGCTATTCCATGTATTGATGAGGAATGATTGATGAATAATGCATAAACATCCAGTTTCTTGTAAGCACTCGAGAGGTGAACTTTGAGGATTCTCTGACGAGCACGGTGCGGGGAGCGTTGTTGTCCAAACCTACCTCACAATCAGTTTCCAATATCGAAAGCAGTACAGTCACTGCTGCTCATGACTCCTCCAAGCCCAGGCTAAGGATAAGGATTTAACCAGAAACAAGTAACGAACAAAGAGTTATCTGCCGAGCTATCGTCCTCACGACAGCTTTGCCACTACGCGCTTTCGGCGTCGCCAGTACACTCTTTTGTGAATTGATCCCTTTGTTTCAGAAATGAAATCCATCTCGCCACGCCTATGAAATTCAGTAGGCGGGATTCAGCCACGAGTTCGATCGATTGGAAAAAGGTGAATTCCGATTTCGGAAAATACATTCTCCCGGTTTCGCTGGATTTCAAATTTCCCGCCATGAGCAGGTATCTGATAGCCGTTTGAGGACTCTCAAATCGCGGGGTCTTTTCCGAAAGCTGGGAGGAAAATTTTGTAATTCGATCGCTCCCGTAGACATGCCTAGATTTCCAACTCATCTGATGACCACTCAGCGGTGATTGCTTCATAGAGGACCTAACGAAGAAAACGATCTCGCTCTTTTCGAGATCGCCCGAGTCGGTCGAGATCTTCCCGACTGGGTTTTTTTTGGGTTTGAACAAAGCAAAATAAAAACTCCGAGCGAAAAAATCGTTAGTAACCAAATCAAAGTGGAGCTTGGTCGACTCCGGTGTCAGCTGCCCCGTTGACGAGTATGTCAGACCAATTTGAAAAGTACCGCGGGAAACTCAATCCTCGACGAAGATAAATTCTCGAATACAAAAGTTCGAGTGGAGGATCGAGGACATCTCGGACTTTTCTCCACTTCCCCCGGAACGCGGAAGGAGGAATGCCACGAGTTTGAACAATCGTCGAGCTCGACGACTAAGCAGGAAGTAACGGAGAATCTGAGAAAGCGAGAGAGAGTAAGAGAATGTGCTTAATTCTCAGCCGACAGAGATTAAATCCATATGCTCTCTATCTAAGTTGTTTCTTTGAGAACGCGTGTGTTCGTCCGAGAGGGTTCGTCTCACTCAACTTGAACACGGATTCGACGCCCTCATCCCTCCCCGCCGAACTCGGGGCCCTGTCTCCAACTGAGGGCGTAGCGGGCGAGGGCTTGAGCATCGCCACAACGAGCGAGCGAGCAACTCTTGTATTGCTCGAAACAACTAACACTCTAGGGGCTATGTCACTACTTCATACTCATGAGCGGTGGAGAGATCGGACGGACGAACCAACGACAACCGAGATCATACGCCCACGAACTACTTTCAACCATACACGTGGAGCCTTTTGAAAACGACACAAGAAAAGAACGATGAAACACATGATTCTTCTCGTCGATCTTTCATCCTTCCGCTGCTCGGAGAAAAGCATCACGTTCGTGAATGCCGACGTTGAAACTTCGATTCGAACCAAATTCTGGTTTCGAAAGGTCTGATTGAATACTGAAAGCGCTGGTGTATCGGATCAACAGTCTATCGCAAACCTTGATCTTTGCCATTCGCGAGTTTGTATGTGTTGAGATGGTTTCCAAGATCATGGAGGATTAAAGCGCTTTTGAGCTAATTCCGCGGATTTCTCCCTTTAAACGCAAGAAATTCAAATGATTCGAAAGAATAGTTGGGCTGCATTAGCAAGAGTGAATGGAAACAATCGAAGAAAAGTCGAGGAGAAGTTTCTCTTAAATCTCCCCGGACTGCTATCGGTTGTTACGGGCTCTACTGGAGTTAGTACTCATCCAAGAATTTCTCACTGGCTCCGCCCAGTGTCCACGCATCGAATGTCCTCTGTGACGAGCGGCAGTTTCCCAAATATTTATCTCTTTCCGTGAATTTTAAAGAACGATTTGACCGTGACCTCTGCGCCAGCTTCAAGGCATCGACGTCAGACGCTTCTCGGAAATGGAAAAGATGGCACTTCAGTTCCTTTTTGTTTCTCTTCCTGCTTCCCGGTCTATTAACGGAACAGAACAGATTTCGTACTCACGTCCCGGGGTAAAATACAGCGAAACTTCATTTCAGCTGGACACAAAGAGTCTTCCGTCCTTCTCCAAGAGTTCAGTTCTGACAGACAATGTTTCTCAGTCACTGTTTTTCACTTTATCAAATGCATCCACGACAAAGATGGAAGAGTGTTCGGTAACAAGTGATATTCTCGAAGTAGTTCCGCTCGTTTAGACACGATTCTCGATGATAGTTAAACTTCCGAGCTGAAAGCGATTCACAGAGGAAAGGAGACCGAAATATACACATATCCAATCGCACAACATGTGACATGCTTTGTCTTATTTCCTTTGTCCTCAGTTTACTTGGAGCTGTTGTTGTTGTTGTTGTTGTTGTTGTCTTTGCAGGCGCTCTTTGGATCACTTTTCCGATTCAGAGCATCAACAGATCTTTTCAGCTTGTTGTCTAACGAGATCTCAAGCGACCTTGACATTCGGCGACCCGAAACGGAACGAATTCTCACGAAGAGAAGCGAGACGATTTCGCGAGAAATCTCCATCCATCTTCTAGAATCTCTGCACATTTGGTTTCTCTGAGACCGGCATCACGGCACTCGTCGAACTCGGAGTGAAAAACCCGGAGAATGTTGCACAATTGAGGCCCGAGGAGAAACAATAAGAGTCTATGAGAAGCAAAACACGTGAAAAACTCACCAGGCGTAGGAGGCTTTCGGTAATTGAGTTAGATCCGGAGAACATTAAGCTGTTCGAAGCATTGGATAGGTGAGCAAACAAGGCGAGGTCGGATTCGTCGCAGCCGCCCCCGTTGTTCGATTGGCACTTCGAAGTTTCCAACTTAATCGTAATGATTCCGCTACCGATTACATATGATGATTCTAATGCAAGTTCAACAAAGCGATGGTTTTTTCATGCCATTCGACTCACACGGAACTGCACTTCAAGAACTCAGGGTGACGGGAGAGCAAAGTCGGTTAATTCAAACCAACGAGAGGCTGGATACTCTGTCAGGAGGGTGTTACCGCACCTTCGTTTGATAGCATTGTACCGAACAGCAACAGAACGAGCCAAACTCTAAACCCGTTTGTCCTGTGTTCCCTTTTGCCGGCCGACTGGCGGGCTAGTTGACCTGTCTGCTGGAGCGCGTTAATCACTTGCAAGACGTTCCTTGTCTATAGATTCGGTGTCGGCGTTAAATGCGCATAGTCTTTTAAGGCTTAGAAACCTCTTTGCGACTTAATTCTCCACCCGGTTCCGCCGCCGATGCCTTCTGCGCTCGTTGCTGCCGGCGACCAGCAGCACCTACACAGCTTCCATTTCAAATTCACTCGAACCGAGATTTCGGAAATTCCTAACACCTTTCACTTGACCGGACTCCTCCGGATGGCTTTGAAGGTTTTGAGCTGCAAATCAATTTCATTGTCAAAATCTCCACATGAGCTCTTCCCCCACGGGCGGCTCCACCGTGAGGCGGCCGCAGCTTTTGGGAATGGGAAGACATTAATCCAGATCGATCTCTTCGGATCAAACTCTTCTGTTTTGGATTGATTTCTGCAAAATAATCGGAGGTCCTGTCCATAACTGATTTCCCTTCCCGAATTTCCACTCAAAACTACAACCGCTACTCGAGGGAAGTAAATCACAATGAAGTATTTCCTCGACATTTCACTAATCAGCGACAGTAGAGGGCGTCGAACGGATATATAGTTTGTGGTTTCGAAAGAAGGAACGACCGATTCCAATTACACAGTGAGTCGTTTCAGCTGGCGACATCGCTTGCTCATGATGCTCGAGAGCACCGGAACAGTGTGATTCATAGAAAGAAACAAAATATTGTGGAAAGGGATTCGATCGCGTTTCATTCAGAAACCCACCACGCATCAGTCAGTGAACAGCTATCGATTTCATCTCGGATTTCATTGCTCTACTATCGATTCTCAACTGTTGAGTAGATCGGTGGAAGATGATTTTCAGAATTGAAAAAAGTTCTTCGAGTCGTGCACGGATGTTTGGTCTCAAATTCCGAAATTACAGAACCTTTTGATCTCCAGACATCCTCCAGATTAGAAGTTGCATGATTCCGACATGGGAAAACGGATAGAACCAACTCATGGTCGCTTACCCACAGTTTCGCGGCGTTGAGCGGAACGATTTGTCAACAAACTGTCAAAACACGCGATCTCCCGAGTTCACAAACTCTGCGCACATAAGTCACTCCGAACACTTTTTCGAAGTGTTTCCATTTGATTAGCACAATCGAAATCCAGATTCGAGTTTTATTCTTCCCACCGCGAGATTCTGGTGGGAACGCGGTGGGAACCAGACCGCTAGCACAACAGACCAGTTAGTCAGAGGCTGATACTCAGTCAGCTTGTCTGTTGGCCGGCTCAGCGGCTACTATGAGTAGCCCGGGTTCGAGTCGTTGTTGAGATTCTGCCCACTAATGTTGTCGTATAGCCAAGCCTGTCACTACGCTAAATGTTAATCGCCGCAGCCTTTATATGCGCTTATAGTTCTCTTAGTACCTGTAGTCAGTTTTCGTCTTCTTTCTTTAGGTTCTCGCATTCTCCCGATTCTCTTGAAGCGCGTCTCTTTCTCTCCAGCTGAGTGAGCTCACCGGCAGAGGCTGACTCGGGTGTAAAGCACAAAGAGCGTTCCTTGTAAAAGTTGCCATTGTCCTTCTAAACTCTACAACTAGTAGAAAGTTTGTAGTCACACCCGAGCATATACTTGCCGATTGTTCTCGTGGCACAGTTGCATTTTCACCTTAGACATCGTATTCCACGTGTTGGCGATGAGGTAGTGACCCCAACTGATCTCTGGCCTGCAGCCAGAGTAACCGTTCACTCATCGGAAACTGCGAGGCCTCCTGTTCTAGTAAACGAGGATTCACGTGAATTCCATCGATTAACTGATGCTCCAATTCCAGATGTGCCGGTTCGAATAATTTTTATCCGATTTTTTCTGAAAAAAAAACATGAAACAAGGTCAGTGCTTTTTCGAAATACTTCCGACACGGATCCCCGATGTTGGAAGTCCCGAAAAAACATTAAGCTGGCATATTCTGTTCTCGAGCTGACTAACGTACTCAGTTCCTGGATGCAGGATATATTTCCGACTTGATAATGAACAGCAAATCTCGTTGGCATTCCTTCGTGGCTTCAGATCAGAATCACTACGACATCACTGGAGCTTGGAATTTCAGGCATTTTCATTAATCACCCTCCATCAATCCATGGATGCATTGATTTAAGGTCGGCGACAACGAAAATAGTCGGTTAAATATGTCATTCTAAATGTCAGGCTTTCTCGTATATCGTTCGTTCTGTTTCGGTTTCATCTTCCAGGTTTATTTCTTCCTTTGTTATCCAGGGACGGATTCGGTATATTTTCTTGGATTCAAAAAATCTTGCGAGAGATCTTCGTACATGAGATGAGCGTCGAGACATCTTCGATATTGCCGGGCTCGTTTTGTGCTCGGTTGCAGACTCAGTTTCCTCCGGGGGAAAACTTTACAGGAGGGGATTAGTGATGTCATTTCAATTCATCAGTGTGTTTTTCCACGTATCGGGTGCATTCGTCGCCGCTTCGACTGAGGTATTATTCAATACCGACGTTGAGGTTCGTTATCCGAGCGTCAACGGTTGAATCCGCCCTACAGTAAGGGTTGGTTGGCCGGGGTCGGGGGAACAGGCGGTGGTATTATGCGAATTTCTGCTTTCTGTCTCATTAGACTCTATCGCGCAAGCTTCCTTTTTCACCCTCAAACTAACGACGTCTCTCTCAGCGGGCTGGCAACAGAGCCAAACGGGGGCTTCGGGGTCGAAGAGGGAAACAAACGAAATGTAAGTTCGGAAAGGGGCGGGAAAATGCTGAGCTAAGAACGCAGCACCAGGATACAGCAAGTAACGAGCCCGCAGCTCAATAATCATGAGCTCATGCATCGACGACAATCATCATTTTTAGAGTGTTCTCCTTTTTCTCATCTTGCCGCTACGGATCTTGTTCCTAACTTCGAGTTCCTTTGTTCTCCTGGCAACTCGGCAACTCAGCGCAGACGCGAACAAGATAGAATCGTTCAGAGTTTCGGATGTATTCATGAAATTCGAGCAGGAAACAACAGAGTTAAGATGAAAGACGCGGCAACAAAGCAGGAGCCCTTTGAACCTCGCGGAATAGAAATGATCTCCTGCAAAAGCGCCCGTTGGACCTGCGAGTGAGCACTCAATTTATTTTGAGAGACAGATAATCCGCACCACTCTAACTCTGATTGGGTGTCTGGAACTGGATCTGGGGTTTTCCGGTACCGGGAGGCAAACTGTTCATTTTGGACCGCGCCGATCGGTTTTCAATCGGTTCGATTTCTTCCACGCGTCAGAGAGCGGTAACCCTGATCCGGATTCTTTTGGCTGACCTGAATGAGTTCCCGCCGTTCCAGAAGATCCAAACCACGGATCCAATCCTCTGGAGTTGCGGGGCAGCGACTTCAATCCGCTTCTCACACTTCCCGATTGATGCACGGATGCTAGTTCGCAAAATCTTCAGATACGGCGACTTGAGTTGTTTCAAACGGTCTTGATCAACTTTCTGTGGGCTTGCTGGAAACGGAAATTTCGGAAAGATTTTCGACCTTAGGTACTGTTCTTTTGTCATCGTTGGCTGTTTTCAATTTTGCCGATCTTCTTGTTTTCGAATCTTAACAACCTTTGTTGCTCCATCGAGTTTTTCCACAACACTGGTTCATTCAAATGCCCCGCGAGGTGAATCAGTGTAATGGTAAAGTATCTCTCCATAACTTATAAGTTCGTTTAATAATAATTAATAATTTCGTTTTAATAATTTTAATTTAATTAATAATTTCAATTAATTAATAATTTAATTATTAATTCGTTTAATAATAATAATTATTCGCGTGAGTTGATTGTCAGAATTGATCATTCAACAATGATTCGAATATTGGAATTGCTAATAACTTTGATCTTCAAATTTCCGGGGAACTCCACTCGTTTGGATCTCATAATGCAGCGGAGAAGGGAAGTTCTGGAAAATATCTCGGTTATTTGACATTCGGCGGCAAAACATGAAATATATCGGTGGCCAAAGTCTCAATATTTACCTCGTGAACACGGTCTGATCCAGTTTTCTAGCTTACAGTCGGAAAGTTGTTGAACCGTTTGAGCAAGAGATCAATTATCGACCGAGACTGGTGGAACCTAATCTTATTTGAACCTTGAAATCGATTTGACAATATTTGTTGACAACCTGATGGTTTTCTGGCGATTCGGGCGGTTGCCTCCTGTTTTCAGAGAGAAGGAAGCGGTAAACGGTGCTGGCCTCTTCTCGAAAAATCAGGATTCGGTATATTTAACGAATCCCATGATACAGAAGCCTTCTTCTCATTCGAACAACAAATATCGTAGCCGCAAGCATTGGTCCGAACCGCTGAATCGGCTTGAGTTTTGGAGAATACTCACGGAATCACGGATTCTCATCGGAAATTTCGAGGCTGAGCCAGTTCAACGAGGAAGCTGCAGAACCCGATCAGGAAGAGAATCCGAACGGTAATGAGTCATTCCGATCCGTGGCTCTCGGCGGGAATTCTGTTCGCGGCGGCGGCGGAGGAGGATAATTCGTTCAATTTTGTTAAATCTCTGCTCGGAGGGCCGTACTTCTGCGGTGGGGCCGACGAACACGGCGAACGAATGAGTTTGCCATTGTGCCATTGCACACCATTGAGATCGCTCTCCTCGTGCTCTAATTAAAGGTCTACGAGGAATCATTATAACTCGAACGAATACGTGGCCTCAATATCGGATCGGGCCGGCTGCAGTCGTCTTCGGAGCCGGCGCGGCAGTTTAAATTTTAATACAATCGGAGAATATGACACGAGGCCATTGGTATGAAAGACACGTAGCATTGGCGACGATCATACACTGCCGCGGTGACGAGGGGGAAGGGCAAAGCGTTTGAACGTTATGTGGTTAGATATGCACATGTGCCGAAGCCTTTCACAAAATATTAAACAGGGCTCTCGGAAAAGCAAGAGCAAACTCGATTAAAGCTCACAATTAGAATTAATTCAAACAATTGTCAGGGGCCATGAGAGAAAAAAGCCCGCTCGCTCGCTCGCTCGCAGAGTCACCATCGAGCATTCACTCGTCACACTGAAACTCGGACCCGCGCCAGAATCCCTCACGTCGCTCAGCGGCACTCTCCTGAAACGAGTCCTGTACGCAATGCACGATATTGTGACAACGATTTACTGATGTGGTCGCGGTAGGACTCAAATAATTAAACAATCGGGTCGAACAGACTCTTCGTTACAAATCGCTTCATACAAGAATCGTTCAGGAAGCGAATTCGGACGATTTCGTGGAATTCCAGAACACCAGCAGGCTATCGATCAACTACAATATGTAGGTTGTAGCTGGGCATCATGACAAGGATCCAATCGGGGTTTTGATTTCTTTTCTAATCGAGCTTCGGAGTTCCAAGTCTTCCCTCGGAATAGCTTGGAGTCGAGAGGAGAAAGATTATCCAAGCTGAACATTTCCTCACGATCGATTTCGTGGAGGAAACAGTAAAAAGGTAAAATCTGACAAACAGAGACCTGACGTTGGAAGTTTGGTGTTATATCATGAATATGAATGCTAATCATGATAATCTCTCTGGTCCCCGTACATCATCGCAGTACTCGTCACCTGAATCAAACAGTGAAAACTAACTTCCATCCAATGTGAGCAACTAGTTCAAGTAAACGAGAAACTCGAAGTATCCAAATCATCAACTTCGATGCAATTGACATTGCCAAGGTCGAGCTTTCCATCTTTCTATGTTGGAGCTCTTAACTCGTTTTCTCCAACCAGAACCAGAGTTGATATCAGAAATCTTTTTTCGGGGTGGGGGGGGTAAAGCTCCTTTTCCAGGAATTTGGGGGTTAACAGATGATGATCTTTTCAATGTCCTGCAGATCCGAATGAATCGGCTGACCACGGACGTGTTGAGAGCTATGTTTTGATATTTTGTCGGAAATTTCACGCATCGAAAGTTTAACCTTATAACACTGTCGTTCGCGAAAGCCGAAAACGGAGCTCGGTCTACTTCGTTAGGATTCCGAGCGCATTCAGAGGAATTCGTAATAGTGATAATAACACACAGAGACCTGACTTTACGAGACTCAATATTGGTATTCCATAGGGAGGCGGCATTGTCTTCAGCTTGACCGAAACATGTTTTGTATTCCATTCGAGGAAACAGTTCCATTGTGCGTTTCGTACAACGGACGGCAAAATAATTCTGTACTAACGTTTCAACCGTATGTAGAGTCACACGGTGATGCTCTCGGAATATTTTAAGCTCGGCCTTCGCGATGATGTCCAACTTTCTCTCGGATTCGCGCGCCCTTCTCTACATTTACCAATTTCGACATTGATTTGACTTCTTGCTGAAGAAGGATGCTTCTCCGACAGAGCTGTGTTTGGAAATAAGGAGGGGAGGGACAGAAGTTTGGGAGAAGGTTGACGTTTCCCTCCGAATCAGAAATGCGGGAATGGAAAATCAGGACGCAAACAATTACGAGAGGTAGGGAGTCCACAACAAGTCTCCTTCGAACAGGTTCCACATCCCGTGAGAAGTACAATTATATCTGACATCCGCCCTGGTCGACGACGACCATTAACATCGGTGTGCACATTACAATTCGACGAAATATATGGATGTGAGTGTATTCGTAGGTCGGTGCGTCGAGCCGGCCCGCTTGAATGAATGAACAAACGAACGAACGAACGAACGAATGTATGTGCATGGAGAACGACGGAACGCTGGGCGTGGTTATTGCTGATCGTATTCACTGCGAACCCTTCAGTCCAAGTTTAAATCATAACCTTTCCTGTGGGGCACACCCCCAGAGAACTCAAAGGTTTCGATCGGACGCAGCTCGTCCCACTGTTTGTTCAACTCTCACCCAGTGAGACCGCGCGTCATAGCGGCCGGTGCATGTAACCTGTTGCTTGTTTTTTACCCCGTGCATCGCATTGCCATCCAGTCCTCCGTGATGCCCCCGGCGATCGATAGCTCGGAATACTGTGTGCTCTCAAGCGAGCCATCTGATCTCATCTCGAGTTTCGATTTCGTCTCAATGATTGCTGTGTAGTTCATGGTTCAAGGCAGCGAGCCTTGTTGACGTCATAAAGGGAATGCTGGGCTCCGGAGACTTCGGACTCGTGGGATTTCGGGCTCACGGGCCTTCGAACTTCTGCAGATGGAGGGAGCGTGGAAGCACCTGCCACTGAGCCTGCTGGTCGCTCTGTATCGCACGTGTGTACCCGCCCCCCCTCCCCTGCCCCCAAAGAAACGTGTTCGTGGCAGTTATAAGTAGAGCTTGGGAGTTTAGGCATTAATCATTTCTGAACCTCCATCAATCAATATGAATTGATGGATAATATAATTGGTGAAATGTTCCTGAGTATTCCAGCCCACTACTTTGTTGGGAGAATATCATGGAATTATCGGCCTCCTATCAATTTGTCCATGGATTGATGGAGGGTGATTAATGAAAAATGCCTGAACTTCCAACCTCCAAGTTATAAGCACCTTTTCGATTGAGATTATCATCAAGAATGAAGAAATTCCCGACGTTTTAATGATAATAATCATAATCAGCGTAATGCATTTCGAAAAACCACCGAGGAGATATGATATTGAAACGATTTAGGATATGATTTCGAGTAATTATGATTATGAATATTATTTTTGCCATAATTATGATTTTTTGCGAAATTTTGTGATGATATCATTGGTGAGAGTCATTACAAGAGACGAAATGAAATTCATAATCAACGATATTTCAATCAAATTCATAATTATGGCCAAAATCATACTCATCGGCATCATGATTGACAAAATGCCGGCTGCTTGAGGTTAACTCCGATGTTCTCTTTGGAACACGACTAGAATCAATCTCATATTCCACCCTCGTTCCACCGATGGATCGCCTCCCATAGTCTGGGAGCCCCAGTTCTACAGAGTTGTTGATCGGACATTTCCCGGATGTTCCTTACCTTTCTCCTATTCCTGGATACAGTGGCCCTCGGAAATCAGATGCTAAGCGATCAATGATGCGCAAAGTGGTTTGGTAGGTTAGCAAAGATCGTCCGCATGGTACTTAATCTCTGAGTAGCTTTCGAGAAACTGGATGCATCTCTGAAAGACAGAAGAAGCTAAGAATGGATAGACATGGAAGCTTCAGGTTCCACTCGAAGTTGATTTCTGAATGCCGCACTCTAAATCCTATTTCTATAGAAAACAAAGCTGAACGGATCGATTACGTCAGATTCCGAGAGCTCGGAGAGTGAGAATCAAGTGGAATGCGCGGCGAATCCGAGGCAAGGCAAGAGAGAGCTTGAGCCAGTTAGACGGACACGAGAGAGTTCCGTCGATGAAGTGATCATTCAAATCAAAAGGAAACTCGACTAGGAACGACGAAGGAGGAATGTCTTCGGACTGACAGCACAGCAAGCAGTCAGCCAACAAAAGATAAGATGATAAAATGCTAATCAGCGGACGGATGGGGCGCAACGAGTGGGCTGAGATCGCCCCCCCCCACTCCCCTAGAGGGACGGGAAAGCGGCGGCGGGGGAGGGGAACGAGCGGTCCCCCTCTGCCTGGCTTTTCCTTCATCGCTCTCGAACAAAAATCGTAAAAATGACGTTCGAAGAGCTTTTGGCTTTTCGCGTCGGCGCCCTTTTTTCTTCGTTTTGAATCTCTATTCAATTCCTTGCCGCGTTTCTTTTTCGACTGCCGGCACGCGCAGCGCGAGCGGCGGCGGTGGTGGGCGGCCGTCGGTCGGGTGGACGGGAGGGGGACCGAAGGAGCAAAAATCAAAACGCGAGAGGGGAGAACGGGGTTTCGTCGAAAGGGGCCGCAGTCTCGGCGCAGTCTGAAAAGAACGAAGAAGAAGTTTCATAGTTTTCCTTTTGAAGCCAAGAGATCGAAAGGAACTTTATTATTTTGAGGAGTCGATTTTAAGAATATTAAGATCTCTTTAAAAGACGTCGCAGACTTTCGACTCCTTTTTTCCCTCTTTTTCTTCCTTCGCTTTGCGCTGCCGCCGAGACTGGCAGCCGAGGCCCCGGTTCAATCCCTGCGTTTGAAAAAGAATGAGAAAAAAGCGGCGATAGAAACCGAGCAAGCGACCGACCGACCGACCGAGAGAAACAGTCAGCAAAGCAAGCGACAGTCAGCGGTAGTGCCGACTCCAAAACGAAAAGAACTTTCGAAACGAAAAGGACCAAATTGCGGCTTATTTGCCTTCTGCACAGCGCTCCATCATTGTTGCAGCGTGACAATAACGAACGAACCAACTGCGAGCAAAATCGAAGCTTTCTGCAACGGGCGGCATCTCGACTCTTGCGTATCTGCCGCGCCACGAGTAGTCATCGCCGAAGTGGAGAATCGGAAAGCTAAGAATCCAAACGTCGCCAACGCTCCTGTTTTCTCCGCCGGACATCTTGAACGTGAACGAATCTCTCACAAACAGATTCGACTCTGGAAGGTTTCCAAAATATGAGTTTCAAACCTCAAGATTTGCAAGACGCGTCATGTATCGAACTCATGAGAAAAAGGGAGGCACTCAGAAACTTTTGCAATCGATGAACATGGGCTCATTACTCATATATACATAGAGCTTGGAAGTTTAGGCATTATTCATTAATCAGCCTCCATCAATCCATGGATAAATTGATCGGAGGTCGATTACTTCGATGATATTCGCCCAACAAAATCATGGGCTGGAATAATCAGGCACTATTTCACAAAATATCCATCAATTCATATTGATTGATGGAGGTTCAAAAATGATTAATGCCTAAACTTCCAAGTTCTACTAACATAGTATGGGTTTCCGGAAAAAATCGAGTTCATGGTTGCAAATCTGATTGGTATAGTCGAGATCAGCTTTTTCCGGATCGAGCTCAGATTTCAGAGCGGTTTGATCGGTCGAAGTCAGAAACATAAAAAAAGAGATTTGGAAGTTGGTTGCAGAAGAAGTAGGAAGCTTGGGCAAGACAGAGGGAAAAGGAATCTCAACTTCAATTCGATTCCACAAACCCGAAATGAGTTCGAATGAATTGACCCAAACTATGCGTATCGATTTCCGAAGGCAGCGAGCTCTCCAACTTAGTTGCAATCGACAAAATGCCACTTCTGTGAAGCGGACTCGACAAAAATGCAATCTGAATCTGGCCACCTTTAGTACGAGATTTCCAGAAGCGAGATTTGGCAACTCCCGCTAGCCGTCACTTGATTCACGCGATTCGCATTCAAATTTCCCACCAAGAGATTCTCCGCCGTGGATTCCGCCGCCAGCTTTAGCCGTGGGTCAAATACCGAAAAACGCTTCTGGATCGCACTATCCCGTCGATTTTTGGAAATATGGAAAGTGAAAGATCTGATCTCCTGAACTGCGGGCCCTCCCGGATCGGCGGCTCGGAGAACTGCGACATCATCAAGTTGAGCTTTCACTTCTTCTACTCATTCGCGAGTACTTTTCTAGTTCATGGATGAAATGGTTCCGGGATTTGAGGTCACAAACGATTTTCGCCCAAAACCGGCTCTCATCTCCGTCACATCCGACGAGGACGGAAAGGTTGAGCTCTTCTGTCGATGTTTTTAGGGGTGTGCGAAGAAATTGAGTGAAATCGAGAGATTCGACGACTTCCCTTCCGAATATCATCATCACTTGAACCAACGACGCGGTGGAGCAGCATTCTCTATTTAAAACCAGCAGCAGCAGCAGCCAACCATGACTGCTAGAGTAGAATCAATATTGACAGAACCTCTTTTCCTATTTGGCGCCCTCCTCGCGGCCACAAAGTTGTTCCGTGCTCGCTAATAGAAATTTTATTTTTTCCTCGCCCTCTCTCGGTTCATATTCTCACGCTGTCGGCTTGATTCTCGGGATTTCCGTCGCATACGGAAGAGATTTCAAATCTCTTGGCAGCGTTCTTATTTTGTACTGCTCTCTCGAACATCTCTCATACATCACAATGCCTCCTACACAGCCACGCTTCTCAAGGGTCGAAGTGACGGATCACCGTTCCGAGCCGCGAGTTCCAAGGTTGGAAACCTGTCTACACTTTTCCAGGTTCGTGGAATCCGCCTCCAAGCAAACTTCCATTGATTTGGAACCGAGAGTCTCACGAATTCAAATCAAAATCATGATGAGCGAACGAACATCGAGTCTGTCCCTCAGCGATTCGAGCTCCGGTCGGAGTCTCAAGCAGAACGAGCAACTATGAGTTAAAATATGCAGACTCGTGCTCTCGAGTTGGCCAGTCGCAAGAGATCGTTTCATACAGAGTCCTGAGCTTCATCACCTAGAAGAGAAGCGAGTACCGATTATTATTGATTATTGTTATTATCATTTTCCTCTAATTTTCTAATTGCCTCCCATTGTTCGCTGACGATAGCCGCCCCGCTACAGCTGCAGTTCTTGGAGGCAACTCGCAGGTCGTTCACGTAGTTCCCGCTGGCTGAAACATAATTAATGTTAAGAAGATTCCCGTCGTGGATGCATGCGCGGTCCGAATTCCTGGTGACGCACAATCGGATGAATTCATTCGCGATCTATGGCTCACCGCGAATGTCGACACAAATACCAGCCAGCGGTTTGCGACTAATGGAGGAAAGATGATGTTTAATTTTCTTTCTGAAGCCATCTTTTGAAGAAATTTGCATAGCTTCCTCTGCAGACGCATACTTGCAGACAGATGGACGGACGGACGGACGCACTTACAGACATACTTAGACTCGAACTCGAGCTCGTCTTCGTATTGCTTCTGATGCCAGCCCGCCATCTAGGTGGTGGTGGCGCGAGAAGCCGGTGGTCCTTAAGGCAATTATAGCACATTAAGGTCTGCGGCTGACTCGTATATCGCCTTTGGGAGGCACTTGCTCCCTCCGTGTTCTCCTTATCTCCCTCCGAGTTCTCCTTATTTCTCTCTAGCCCTCTCGTTCTCTTCATTCTTCCACTCTGCGCAGAGTATCCCGCTCCTGACTCCTGCGTTTGCTCTCTGTTCAACAACTTGTTCTGTACTGCTCTCTCGACGCCTTTTTTCCGCCCTTGTTTCCAACTTCCCTCCCCTCCTTGATCTTTTTCCTCGATTTCCCCCCTCCCCCCCCCCCTCAACTGTTCCTTTCCGTCCTTCCCATCAAACTTCTGTTTTAGTCGTTTTCTGGCCTGTGATTCCTGAACGTTGTCTTTTCATCTTTTCAACGATAATTCCACCTCCGTCGCCTAATTATGGAGACGATCCTCCAGGAGGACGAATCGCTCGGAGTTTGAACTCCGAGTTTCCTTAAACTCTTGCGGATAATGAACTCATCGTACAGCGGACTTTCCGTACGACGAACTCCGCAGATAACGGACGTCAGAGATAACGAACTCCGTAGATAACGAACGTGACCAAGTTCGTTATCCGCCGATTTCGTTATCTGCCGAGTTCACAAATTGATAAGTTCGTTGTTTTCATTGACGAGTTTTGTGAGAAGCTCGCTGTCATATGGGTTCATTATTCTCCAAGTTAGTAATCTGATACGGACTTTCCACAAAGATTGCAAAAAAAATTGAAATTGGTTCTTTATCAACCGGATTTGATGGCAAACATCACTTATCTTCGCTGAGAACACAACACTTCCACGTTGGCGATTCTCAACAAGAATGGAGAAGTTGCGAACGCGTTTGGAGGATTCTTTTACAATTTCGACATCATGCATTCTAAGTCAACTTCGACCCGCCGTATTCCAAGGTAAGCAGGTTACCGTTGTACATAGACGTCTGACAAAGTCAAAAGCGAAGATTCCGATTCTTTGTTTTTCTCGATCAAAATTCGCGCCCAGGACAGAAAAAGGTATCAGCGGCCTCCTGTGGAAAAGTGTAGCTGCTCGTCGGCTACGTTGGTGAGGCTTAGGAATTTTTCCAATTAGATCACGACCGGGTCAGTAGACCATTTGCAGGTAGACAAATCGCGACTGCATCGGATTCCTACTCGCTGATTATTAGCGTTTGGCCCTTGGCCAGCCAGACGCGTTTGCGTTCGGCATGGTATGCGACATAATGAAATGTGTCCACTCGGATACATCCATATAACAGATAGCCCGACTCGTGCCCTGCTCGCTAGAGGAGTGATGATCAGCGGTCATAATTCTGCTCTAATTGCGACAGGCGGCTCGCGTTCGTTCGTTGAGTCCCGCGGCGAATGAGGATCGAGAACGCCGCGCCCGTACCGCCGCTACAACACTCAGAAGGACGAAATAAGAACGAAGAATGCTTCGAGAGGCGAAAGTCTCGTATTTTGGAACATTTCAGAGTTTGTTCCTCAGGAACGAAGACAGTCGTTTGGAAGCTCGTCAGCCTCGTTTATATTCAGGCCTTGGATTCGTCACTGGAGCACGATTTACTCTGAGAAGCGAATTCTCGGCTTCACTTTTGAAGATCGTTCCATTGTAGAGAGAATGGGTTCTTGACGATGAAACGTCGACAACAAAGGACTCTCACTCCAGACTTGGATCGCTCTTAGTTTAGCCCGAGGACAATTTTTTGACCAACTTCCGAGGCTATTGAACAGAGGAAAGAACGCTTTTGATATCAAAAGACAATCGTCAGAGGTAAGGAGCCGAATTTTCCTGGCGCGGAAGCTTGTTACGGAATTGGAGTACGAGTTTACTTTGAGATCGCGACTGCAGGGATTCATCAGCCGACTCGACTTGACGAAACTGAGCAAAAAGCTCCGACGATGTGTTGTTTGACAAGAATGCCGACTCGCCTCGTCCAAAAATCCAGCGAGGTGATAGCTGCCGCCGCCGCCGCCGCCTGGATGTCAACGTTTTCTGTCACGCATCGACTGGAAACGGAAGTTTCCGTCCGAACGAGGATCGCGGGGAGCTTCAGTTCCAGCGAGCGGAATAGCGGTGGCAATAACGTTTTCATGGCAGTTTCTGTAGCGGAGGCGGCGCGGTAGGATTGGGACTGCAGCCGGCAGGGGGCGGGGGCGGGAAGATTTAAAAATGAAATTATTATCGAAGAAAAGGCTGCAAAGGAGAGAGAATGAGGAACGAGAAGACGAAAGGCACCGGAGAGAGTGAAAACGGGAAAAGAGGGGGAGGACGGGATCCGACACCGGAAGGCGGAGCGAGAGTTGGTATAGAAAGACTGGAGAGGACGAGGGGGTCCCTGTAAGGAAAAAATGGGGGAGGGGGAAATTTGGGGGGGGGGGGAAGGGAATCCGGAGCGGAGAATTGCGCCGAAGAAGAACGAATAGGAAAGAGAAGAAGTTTGTTTAAAGAATTGTTGAGTGTTTTCATTAAAAATATTCCTCCGTTTTCTTCGGTTCGCTCGGCTGCTTGGCTGTCAGCCGCCGCCGTCGAGCGAGTCGGAGAACGAAGCTTCATATTCCTTCACTTCGACGTTTTACCCCTTTGTCTACTCAGCTCTCTCTCTTCGTCTAGTGCTCGCTCTCTCTTTCGTTATGAGATGAATATCCGCTTCTCTCAATTCGTCCATCCGACCATCTCTCTCTACCATTTGTATAGCTATCGTCGATCTGATAGACAAGAACGTCGATGTTGTTATATATTGTGGGATGTTCCTGAAACAAAGGAACTCACCTCCGTATTCGGTGGGAACTTCTCTCCCATGCGAGATGAGCGGATTTCATTGAGAGAGAATCACTTCATCCTATGAGTGTTTTGTAAAATTTCGAAACTATTCTGAAAGGGATGAAGCAAGCTTGAAATCAGTTCGAAGTGAGCTTCATTGGAAGTCTCCAGCAAGGCGGGCTTCTCGCCTCTCCCGAATATGAGTCCCGACGCGAACGATATTCAGACTCCAATGTAGCGCGAGGAAATCAGAGATTGAGAAAGAAACCGACACTCAGACAGCCCGACAGAGGAATAGATAGACAGCAGCAGCGGCGACGGCACACTTGTCTGCGGGAAGCAGCCATTATAAAAGGCACACGACGAATAGCGCGCCGTCGCATTGAGCGCGCATCGAAGGGACCGAAGGGGCGTCGGGGAGAACAGCCAAGGAGACAGACATCAAGCAGAGCTGTGGACGGGGCGAATCGGGGGAAGCCAAGTTATTGAGAAGTGAGATAGATGCCTTAGAGCCTTCTCCCCAACGGCGGTGAACAATCGTGTCTTCACCATCCATCCATCCATTCATTCATTCATTCATTCGAGCAAATTTCAAACAAAGCCGACTCAAGAGATGAGGCGGCAAAATTACCCCTCTTCCCCCCTTCGCTTTGCTTTATACCCCTTGATATCCATTCGTCGTCGATTCCCCTCAGATGCAGGGACGCGATCCCCCCTTCCTCTCTTTCGCAATCTATCTTTTTCTCATGCTCTATCCGTTTCTTCTCCTATTCGAAGCTCTTTCTCAAAATTCAACGCCGCCGATTCACGGATTGGAGACGATTGTTAGATATTGGATCTTGAGAAATATAACTCCCTCGAGGTAGAGAACTCGAATGGGCTTGAACGAGAGAAAAAATATTAAAGCAAGCTCGATTGTTTAGCGTGCCAAGTGCCAACCGTAGAGACAGCGGAAACAGCACCCCCTCCTCCCTGTTGCGGTATTCGCTGATAACTCGGCTTCTCTCTGCGCAGCCATAGTCTTCACAGATTCTAGTTTCCTCTGACGGAGAGTATCAGGACCAACCTGAAGAACTAAGGAAGCATTTCCTCAAGTTTCGTCGCCATTCTGTCCAGAATAAGGTTGATGTTTATTGTATTGGGGGTTCGTCTTGGCTGGTCAACCTTTGAGGCTCGAGAGGCAAAAAGCAAAATCACTCATTGGGCTCGAATCAGCGAAATGAGCGAGACGCGATGGCCAAAAGCGATTCTCACCATTGAAATGAGAAATCTGGAATTACGAAATAAATTCGGGTGCAAAGAGATAAGAGAGATACCGAGGAAAGCAACTCGGGTTAGTCTTGCAGTCTACAAAAAGGTGGTGGACGAGAGCATCAAAGCCAAACTAAATGAGGACTGGCTGTTGAGAATGTCCGGGAAGAAAACTCTTGAGCGGTACAGAAATTTCAAAACAGTTCGAGGAAATATCGAACACTCATACGATAACTCGAGGGGCAGTCGCCTGCTGGCAAACGCTAGAGCAGGATGTCTACAGACTAGGAAGTACCAGTCACGATACAAAAGCATCGATGCGATCTGCCGAAAGTGCGGTATTGAAGAAGAGTCGCTTTAACACGTGATCCTGGAATGCAGGAAGCCGGCTCATGCGGAGAATATTATCCAGAAGAAGATCGGACTTCACGAAGATGGTATTCAACACGAAAAAGATGTTAGAAGCATGGGAGAATGCAAACGATCCCTAACCGTCTGCCACAGAAAACAAAGCCACACCGACCAGCTGAGAAACCGCCTCTTATTCAGGGTCTTCTTGTGAGACTTGAAATGAGAAGATAACAGGAAGATGGTCAATAAATATCCTTCTATTATCCGTTTATTATATCGAGATGTCTCTCTCTCATTTCCCTTGTGAGAACTATTGTAGATTGTAGGATCTTATTATGATAAGCGAAAAAAAGAGCTCTTGGAATTTCCTCAAATCGGGACTCAGCTTTCGAGGAACCCAGCCCGGAGGATCCGCGTTTTCTCAATAGAAAGCTACCGAAATTTTTGAAGTTCCGCGCCCCAGAGGCAGATCACTTCAGAACTCGATGAAAAATATCCTCGACGATTCAAATGAGACCGTTCAAGGAGGTGTTTTCGTCGGAAACTTTCGGAAGTTGATTCTGATCGCCGAAACTGCGGGAAGTCAAAGCCTGCGGTTCGTCGATCGTATCAGAAAGATATCGCGGAGATCATCGATCGAAGAGGTACTTTTCGAGGCGATCGATCGAGTTGTTAACGCGTTTGTCTATTAATCTATTTGGAAAGAATTCATTACACGGCATCCTCACACCACGCCGGTTCGGGTGTAGGATCCGGGAGGAAGTCTTCAAGATGAAATAGATCGAAGAAAACTCGTGATTTGAGTCCCGGATCATTTTCCACTCTATTCCGGAACTTTCCTGAAAACTTGCCGAGTGTACCGCCGCCGCCGCCGGGCCGAGTCCTTTAAGCCTTCTCTCGCAATGATGACAACTAGCAGTTCATTCGTATAGAAAAGTTAGCCGCGCTTTCAAGCAGGCTTGTCACTCGGGAACGTACAAATACAAACACAGCCCGACAAAGCGTGCGTTCCAACACTTTTATGAAAGTTTATATCGCGTGCGGCCCCGGGATCAGCATGCCTGCCTGCCTGTCTGCCTGCTTTCGTCCCATCCCGCCAGTTCGCGAGGCGGGCATACGACCGACAAACAGCAACCGAAAACAAAGAGCTCCTGTTCATAGACGCGATGTGAGGGCGGCGACGATCCAGTTCAAACATTAAAATGCGATCGAATCGTTTCGTTCTGACGCGATCGGGGATGACGAGCAACTTGCAAAGCAGAGCTCATCAGAATCTCACGGCTTGGTCTGGAATCTTTTTGCTCCGTTCGAGTTTGGTTATTTGGGACAGGAATTCGAACTCTTGTGGAGAAATATTTCGAAAATTCCATTTCTGTCCGCACTGTTAAGCTCAACGCTGGAGATAGTTCTCTCTTTGTGTCTCCCCCCACCGTTGCGGATGCCGCGGCGGTCGTTGTCGGTAGCACCGTCGCCGACGCTGCTGCGATTGGTGGAGTGGTTGGTAGTTGAAATCGAATCTCGCTAATCCTTGTGCTTCGGCGTTTCGAGCATATTTTCGTTTTGTATTCTCCAAACAACGCACACGAGCGCTCCCCAAAACGACGCAGTTGTAGTGATTAGAAAACTTTAGGGAATCGTTGCTTCGTGTGTCGCCGTCGTCGTCGTTGTTCCCGCAGCCCACCCGCCCCATCCCCCCCACCCCGCCATGAAGCCCCGCTCCAACCTCACCCACTTGCCGTGTCGAGCGTTTGCACAACACAAAACAAACTCCGAGCAAACGTTGTCAATTCAAAAATGGGGAATGAAATCCTCTCCCCCATGGGGAACTCTGGTCTCGAGGTTTGCTCAGATTTCCTGAATTTTCCGAAGATTCCCGATGTTCTTGGGAATTCACTCCCCGCGACAGTCTATCAGAAAATTCCCGGCTCTGACGATGAAAACAAAGATTCAAGAAATGGAAGAGGGAAAAGTACGTCGGAATAGAGGGGGAAAACATCGAGAAACCAAACACGCTGCCGTCGTCGTAAACTCATACACTCGAGCAGAGCGGAGTCTGGGCGCCGCTTTGCCCGGGAAGGCGAGAGACCACATCTCAATGAACTGCGAACACATCTCGACGAAATCGATCCAAATCTAATTCAGTTCGTTCGTTCTTTCACGATTGCACTTAAATACATCAACGCATTCAAGCTCGGACTCGGGTCCACACAAACCTACTCTCGCTCCAGGGAGAGACGGAGACATGAAGGACAGACGATACAGGGTTGGTTTGCTCTCCAAACTCAAACCCCACTTTGATAAGGTTCGCTGTAGCCGGAATTCGATTCGTTCGACGACGAGTTTCGAAACAGAACGAGGTTCAAGTTTTTCGATTCAATCGTCGCCCCTAATTTCGCGCAGCGAGATTAGGGCTAGTAAGGTCGATCGTCATCGCTTCTCGCGCCCGCTGACTGGCTCTCCGTTCCAGCGTTCGTTCGTCCGTCCGTCCATTTGTCCATTAGAAAGAGCGAGTCTCGGTTGGTATTGCTGCGTCTCGAGCCAAAAGTGGAATTTCTTTCGTTCTTGTTCATGAAAATGGAGGAAGCGCCGCATTCGTGCATCTGACTGCAGTGCACGTAGGACGAGGAGCTGAGGCATGATCCATTGAAGAATGCATTCTCTTCGAATTCCCTCTTTACTTCGCGTTGCCTTCTTCCTGCGTTGTCCCCTCCCCCATTCCTCATCTGGGAGAAACTCGCTAAGAATGGAATTGTTTTGAGAACGGAAACATTATCAAATGCAGCGGCAGCAGCGGCAACCTCTCTGCCGGCGCGCCGAGTGGAGAAGGGAAAAGAGGCAAAAGGATGGGAGGCGGCGGCAGCGGCAGCAGCAGGAGGAGAATATGAATCGATCTATGAAATATACGAGGAATATAGCGAAGCAGCGGAAAGCGGAAGGAAGAATTCCCCCACATCCCCCCTGTTTCGAACAGCACCCTCTCCACCGCCGCACGGGCTGCCGCCGCCGCCGCTCATTCGTTCGAGTATTATTTCTAATTTTTAGAATGCGGAGGGGGTGCCGCGAGCAAGTTCTTCGATTGTGACCAGGGAGTGCGGATGAACGACGAATGACCTCGCGTTCGCTTCTTGGGTCAGACTTGAATATTTACCCTGTGGTCGGCGGACTGTTCGGATCGGAGCTTGGAAATCTCACACCCCAAAATCAGTTGAGAAAACCTTCCTCGAGTCCGAGCTGATAGATTGTCAACCGCCGGCGCCGTCGATAGTTGTCACCGAAAACAGAGTTGGCAAGAAAGGGCGTCAATGTCTTGGAGCGTGGCATGGGCACAGTGCTTGTGCGCTTTAAAACGTGCGGTATTTACTACATTATATGTAATATCATATTATCATTATTGATATTTCATCGTTACGAACAATATCATTATTGACTCCATCACGAAATTATCACTCACAACACAGTCGTTGTACATCGTTTCCATATAATATATATACATACATGAATAACCAATATCAAAAATGTCGAAAATGGGCGAAATCGTCCTAATTTCCTATGTGGTTCGGAGATACGCACTTCAAATGTGACATTATCCCTCGCATATATCATATATTATGAGCAAGCTCTAATACACAATCAAACATGGTCAGAAATTGTTGAGATAATTGGAAATAATTAAGGTTAATTAATTGTAGGTAATTAGGGTATAATATTATAAATTATATCAGATATAAATGTTGTCTTCCGAATGGGATTAAAGATAACTGGAGATAATAAGCGATAATGAAGCAAATGTGATGATATTAGTTCAACGAAATCGAGGTAATTCCAGAATCGAAAAAGTTGGAGAAGTAAACCCGCGCCACCAGCACAGACTGTAGAGCAATCATCATGGCAATGGCAGCGATGAAGGCAGAAATGCGCCACCACCGAAAAGCGTGGAGCGTGCAAGGCGGGTTAGAAACCGGCGGGTGGGGGGGGGGCGGCGGCGCTGGGGGAGAGGAGAGAATAAGAGGGAAAAAGAACTCGACTGCGCGAGTGAGCACGGCATGGGGTGGGGAGGGGGGACCAGGGACACGGATGGAAGCAGAATCGCTCAGTCTGCAGGAAAAGGGAACGGCGGGCGGCTGCATGAACTAATTTTGAGTGCGTATATCATCGAATTGCTTATTGAACAAGAAGAGAGGAGAAATAGCTACGGCGGCGGCGGGCGGCGGTGGCGGCTGCAGCGGCGGACAGGCGGCCGGGAAAGCCGACGAGGAGGAAACACGGCAAGGAGGAGGAAGAGGCGGGGGCGTGGGGGAGGAGTATTGCCACCGCATTCGGAACCTCTCCGCGGAGTGCGTCGGAGTTGCTTTCAAATTTGTTGTTATTCTTCGTCTTCCCGTTCCCTCTTCGTTCATACGGCATCAACGGATCCCCCTTTCATACAGCATCAGCCCCCGTCTCCCCCCTTCTGTTTCCCTGGCGCTTCTCTCTTGCTCGCCTCGCTCCCCCACTTCTCTTCCCTTTATTAACCCCGCCCCTCATCCAACAAACCCGTCCCTGNCTCCCCCCCCCCCCCCCCCGACTTATTCCCCTCTTGCTTACCCCCGGAAAGACCATGCAAGGGATTAAGGGAAGCAGTGGGATTCTGTGGAGGAACCGACGGCCTAGGGACAGGGGAGAGGACGGGGGCCCGAGCAGCGGCAGCAGCAGCACAGCCGAGAGGAGAGGGAGAAACGTTGGGTGCATATATGTTCCTGCTGAAATCGTCATATCTCTCAATAATACAACGCAGACGGCAAACGAGAGGGGCGGGGAGGATTGGGGGCGGGCAGATTTGAACGAAAGCGCCATAGTTGGGAAAGGAGTCCGCGCGGGGAATCAGCAGCGATGGCGTCGGCAGCGTTGCGGGAACGCAATGAAAGGGGGAAACCTGATTTGAGATGGAACACCAAAAGAACGAATAGCACGACAGTGAAGAAGAAACAGCCACCCAGCCATCCATTCGAGACGGATCTTTTCTCATTCTTATTTTTCCGTTCCCATGTTCCTCATATTCGCTGCAGCAGCCACCCGCTTCGATGCCGTCTAATATCTTCCTTTTCTCTTTTTGTTGGAAAGATGAGGTGTTCAGAATGTTTTTTTGTTCAACTCGAACAACGAACCAATACGCGCATTGAGGACTCGCACAGCTTGACACGCAGCCAAGAAATCAGCGAAGAAGACAGCCTTGGTCTTCAAATAAATTGGCACTTGTGTGTCGTCGACTCGTCGCGATAACAAAACCGAAACGACGTCAAACGTTTACGGATTCTACATTTGGGGGAAAAACGACAGATTCTGGCAGTTACCTTGTGTTTGTCGGAGGATTAGCAAATGAGCATAAAACGGGGGTGCAGTCAGAAAACGACCGCAAAGTGGAGAACTCTTTGAGTCGGGCGGGCAGCCCGGGCAACTCGGAAATCGACCGCCCATGTTCGCCAAGAACCAGAGAGTAGCCACGATTCGCGTGCAATGTTCACCGAGGTCTTACCTCTCATCATTCCGCTCTAAAATGTAGAAGAGCTGGCTTTCCTCTTTTCTACATCTCGAGGGGCGCGCTTTCATCCAAGCATGTTCTACAAGTGGAGGTTGCTCCTGTATTGAATGAAACATCTACATGGGGGAGGGGAGTCAAATATGGGATACTTTTTCTGAGATCAATGCTGTGGACGAACTGAATACAATATCTGGAACCTGGCGTGATGTCTCGAACCCCTGTCCATCGGGCTACAGAAGGGTGAAATCAGCTCCCCTATACCCCTTCTATCCTCCGAGGAAAACCACTAATCGTGATTGGATCGGAAAATCTCCCAAAACAAAAAGGGATACCTGGGTTCTTAATATGGGATAGCTCAGAGGTTCGTGTCAACGAGTTGGGAAGATCTCTAAACCTCCCTCCGAGCGAAATATCTTACGTTTGATGGATGATTGAATGAAATTGAAATTGTAGAAGCCCGATCTTCTACTGAAGATACAGATACTAGATTGAGAAGGACGCCCGTTGCTGTGGAGGGCTTTTTATTTCAAGTTTCATATTCCCTGGCTGGAGTGATGGCTAAGATGTAAGTAGTGAATCCGTTGACATGAACAGCTACAAATATGGAGAATCACGCATCAGAATATACGGAGATTCGAAAACTGGCACGCGTTCAGTTTTGAGTGACTCAACTAGTGACCGATTTAACAATGAATCAACTCAACTTCCAATCGGGATCCGTCATCGGGAGACATTCGATCGCTGATATCGACATTTCAAGATTGGGAATTCACTAACTGCAGTGGTCTCGACTCAGTTTTCGACGTTTTTGTCGAATTTTGATCGTCCAGACCTGTCCCATATTAGGGCAGCGAAACCGCACGAATACCCTCGAGAGAGAGAGAGAGCTTCTCTGACTCTGCGTTGGATGCAAGGGCTGCTGGAATCGGTCGAAAACCTCGAGTTTTTGCTCGGCGTCTTTGTGCTTCACTTTCATTTGAATCCGGGAGCTTCACATTCCTAATCCGAGTCAATATATCCTCGGTCGTGTCTGTCTTGTGGAGTTTCTTATTAGAGAAGCGGGGCAGGGAATGTATTTGCTGGAGAAACGGTGTTTTAGGGTGAATTTTTGGTTCCAGCTTTGAGAGAGGCGAGGGTTCCCCCACTTTCCTGGATAACCGAGGATGAGTTGTACACGACTTTGAGTTTTGAGCACAGGAATCTGTGATGCTCTAGCACATCATAGGTCTCTCCGCTTAAAGTTTGGAAAATACAGGCTCGCGATCGACAGCAGCAAAAAGCTCCTCGAAGCTTAGTATGAGTCCACAGGAATGGAGTCGTGCCTTACGATCGAGCTGAATGGACATCTATTTCACTCATTTTTTCCTGCTTTGGTTCACGTAACCGAAAATTCATCCTGGAATAAAACCGTTACGATATGAGTCGTCAGAATCGAAGCTTGCGTTTCGTTGCTTTGTTCACAATTTCCGTTCTCAGAGTGGGACTGATCTCTGAAGGAAACAACAGGTTACGCAAGTCTTCCATAAAACGTCCGGCACGTGGGATCCAAACTTTCATAACTTGATTGAGTTCTGGAAGAGGACCCGAGGCTGAGCCAGGGTGCAAAAATGCGGCGTCAGAAACAAGAACCATCGAGGGAGGTTTTTTCCACAAACGCCTCCTGGACAACTTCGTCTTCCGGATTTGACGCCTAACCTGAACTTTAGCTCTTGACAGCAATGGGATCACCGTTCTCGTACTGAGGATAACGTGTATTCGGACGTTGTCCCTTGCATCTCCTCCTCCGATTCTTGAGGCTGATGTCCTCGATGAAAATGAAAGATTTGGAAAAACATAACGGAATGCGAAGTCGGAGTTGAATTACATCCGTGGTGAATCAAGAGGCCGATGAAAAAACGTCGTTGACTACCTGCCTCGATGTTCCCGAAACCCAGTGCGCGAAAATTGGAAAGAGTCACGCACTCGAAACACGCAGGCTGCAAGCGGAGCTCTTTCGAGGCACAAGGAACGATTTCAAATCAGCTTCTCTCTGAATTTCCCTCTCGCTTGATCGGGTGGCAGGCTTTATTTCGAAGAGAGACAAATCTCGACGTTTTCGAAACGATCAACCAACGACTGACGAACTTCATAATTGCAGAGGGCTTGGCGACAGATGGATGTCGACATTTAATCGACTACTTTTTAATACAGGAACGACCCGAGCGACCGACAGTCCGCCGCGCCGGCCTGACCAACCTGCTATTAGAGAATCATCCGGGGTGAGACACGACGACGACTGAAGGCAACTCAGCTCGAACAAAGGCTAGGAATGAATCACCGAATGTAGGAAATAAGCCGCATGCTTTTGTGTCAGAACCGTGAGCGGATCTCAGTTGAGTGAGTGACTGGCCGGCTGGCTGGCAGGGAGACTCGACGTCAAGGCAAAGTTTTGTCGCGAGACGCTTTTGATTTCCGATGCCGGCTCGCTCGCTCGCTCGCTCGCTCGGTGTTTATCATCAGCGACTTTTGAACTAACATGCAATTATCTTGCAACGGATCTCAACATCACATAACCAGTCTCTTCCCCGACGACGGACGACCAGCGAGGGAGCGGACTAACCAATGGAAGGAATTCAAATTTTCTGTTTTCGGTCTCGACACTCATCGTAGAGGACCAGAAAGTCACCGATAAAACCATTTCCCTCATATTCTGAACGCCGGCGCCGCTGTTCTCCGAACTGATCCGCTCCGCAGCACCTCTTGTCGCCTAGGTCCATGACCTTCTGAGACATTCAAAGGAATTCGCGACAAAGAATGTTATTTCCGGAATCATGTTCTGTCCTTCTTCTCGGAATCATCGGAAACAGGAAGAAAAAGGAAAGAGTTTCGTGCTAAGTGTATTTACGTATTGTGCAAGTGCTTTGAAGATGATGGTTGAGTCCGAGCTCTCGGGTACATCAACTGGAGAAGTCCTGAAACTTTTGTTTTGAAAATAATCTCACGAATCGACGAAGTGTCATCAACGGTGGAAGTGAAAGACAGAAAAACGTCCGCTCTCGTAGCCGGTTCGATGTCCTCACGTCTCTGGAGTGAAGAGGAAGTGTGACTTACTGACGTCGTCTCATTTTTTTGGACTCTTCCATAATTTCGCATTCAATTCACAAATCTGATGGCTCCAGCTCCAATATATGAGGTTTGGGAACAACTAAAACCTTGGGGATAACCGTCGATGCGTCTAATCTGACGAGAAATCTCACGGACTGTGTTATGGTAAAGAAGAATGAACTCGACAGAAGGTGAATTCAAAGCATCGAACTCCTTTCGTGAGAGAGAACGATTTACTCAGATTTGAGTTTAACAAGTGCTCAAATGTCTTCCGTCAGCTTACCTTCGGATCTCGTTTCGGCATTCCCGAGTCGGAATGGAGTCGGCTCCGAGACAAGAAGAGGTCTGGCCGGGTTTTTGAGCGGCAGCAGTAGATGTTCGTATTGTGAAATTAAAAATGGGAACCTCTAATGAAGATGGGTGTGGCTGAAATCCCATAGGGCTAATTGCGGTAAGAAAACGAATAGAGAGGGAACGGTGTTCGAAGCTTCGAGCGTGCACGTTGTCATTAAACGGTCAATAATGCTTCGAAATATCAAAAACCAGCTTCGAGACTCGACGGCTTACAAAATGATTTTGGACCACGGAATCGCAGACGGCTTCGAGAGTCTCCTCTTGGGCGCACGAGATTCGTTGTATCGCTTGACGTTACAAATCGCGAGTTCCACGGCTCGAAATATTCAGGTGCGGAGATGCTTCCCGGACTGAAGAAGGGTTTTCTCCTCGAATTTCAGAAAATCCCGGAATTTCGATTCGACTGCCCCGTTTTTCTCCCGAAATATTGAATCCTCCGACTGCTCAAAACAGGCTCATAGAGAAATCGGCCCTTTCGCCGCGAATAGCGTATTCCCAGACTTTATTTAGCCGAAGCTGCAGCCAGATACATGTTCTGAGTATCGAGCCCAGTATTTGGATGTATAGCAACAAGTCGAGTTACCAAGTTGAGGTCCTGCACTTCCCTTTTTGGAGGGAAGGATCACATTCGCCATGTCAGATTGGATTTATCATTCACATTATCACATTTATCATATCACTCGAACTATCATTCTATTATTTCTTTCCTCCCTTAATGTTGACGTGAATCTTCAAGTCTCGTCTGGATAATATCGTTAAGCAGCTCAGGCTCGAGGCAAGGCTCCATAGCGAACGCGCTAAGGAGCTGTAAGCTGTGGTCGCACTCTCATGGTACTACCTGAATATGGCGCTATGAAACTCTTATGGGGAACGCCTGCCTTGGAGAGCGTAGCTTGGAATCTTCACTCAGTCTACCCTATCATTGATCGATGAGTGTTTTGAGTTTCTTCTGTTCCGTGTGGATCCGTCGTGGAACCAATATTTCTTTCTTCATCGATTGAAGACCGGGATCTGTCAATATTCTTTTTTTTTTTCGGTTTTTCAAATCAGATGGTTTCAAACCGAGTTTGGGTCTGGGTGTCAATGTCATCGTTTTCTAGTGTTTGCAAATAGTGGTCGACGAATAGCGTCTAGCTCCCCTTGCCGGAAAGTCCGAGCCTTCCCAATGGAAAGAACGGTGGAGACCTGGAAATATCATCGGTTTTTAAGATCATTAACTTTGTCTGACTCGGTCGGCTCTGTCCGAATTAGAACTCAAGGTCTCACCCTTTGCGTGCGTTGTTTCCTCTTCATACATGAAGTCAATAAGTAGATGAGTTTCTCGTGCCCTCGAGCGGGCTCTGAAATCTTGGAGGAAGTGAGAGGCAGAACGGATCGGCAGCGAGTAGAACGAATAGAGCTTGCCACGCGGGAAGGGGCTGGAGAAAAACGAGAAATAAAAATGTATCGTCTGCCATTAGCCAAACCAAAGAACGAGCTGCGGCGCGGGAGAAAGACGGGATCTTTCCCCGCCTGCCGTTGCCCTGCTCCCCTCTAGAACGAAAAGTAAGGCATTAAAAATTATATTCAGCAAATAGACGGCGCTCGGACGTGACCAAAGAACATTTATAATCAAAACACACACAGACACGCGCACCTCCTTTCATTTCTTAACCACCACCGACGCCGCGCCGCCGCCTTCACGACTGCCGCTCGCGGGGGACCACCGCCAAGGCAAAACATTCACACTCGTACATTCATATCTACATACATACAGAACTCTGGTCTAGAGCTGACGGATCGCGATCGGGCCATGCTTTGGAGCTGAAAGAGGCTGTGTCGATTGTCTCGTTGATTGTCGGCGCCTGCTTTCCGTCGGTTGTTGATGAGCAAACGATAAACTATTGGCATCGATTCATGCCTCATACGCGGATATGAAATTCTCTATATTTAATTTTAGGTTGAGGTCGGAAAGAAGCTTTGTTGGATCCCCACGAACAAAGTTGCGACCGATCGAACTGTACAATACAGTAATGGAATTTGAAGAGTAGAATTTTGAACCCTCTGAATTCAAGAAGTTACAGGAAGATGCTTTCGGAGATGCTTTGCAAGATCTACTTTCTCTCATAAAAACGAGAAAGCGTCATCGAGACTCAGTTGGGTCGAAGTCACTAACTTGCGTCAAATAGAATCCGCTTCTCTATCACATATGGCCGTGTATCTATATACAATGTATATATATGTATATATGTATATATATGTATATATATATATATATATATACTGTATGTATATATGGTGATAATTAAAATGGTTTTTTGCGGTTTTCTGAAAAACAATGCGCCTCTCAGGCACCCCGAAAAACGATAACTTTCATTTTCCACTTTTTCCAAAGTCATCTTCGTGTTTATCTTGAAAAGGACGCATTTTAGAGAAAAATGTCCGATGGATGACCGGCCTCAAAATTCGATTTAACATCGGATACAATCCTCAGAAACCCCGAAAAACCGAATTCCATCGAGATACGCCACTCAGGGAAATCGTTTCACTAACCACCCCCACAGTCCCCGTCTCCGCTTCCGTGTTCTCAGGTCCCATGGTCCCAGGTCCCATTTCAAGGGCT
Organism: Neoseiulus cucumeris; assembly: GCA_021527715.1. Taxonomy (NCBI): domain Eukaryota; kingdom Metazoa; phylum Arthropoda; class Arachnida; order Mesostigmata; family Phytoseiidae; genus Neoseiulus; species Neoseiulus cucumeris. Next base: position 478,700 of record JAJSRV010000124.1, on the reverse strand, counting down.
TTTGGAATAACTAACTTGAACCATCTTGTGACATTCTTATTTTCGTAGATCTTCAAGTTCAAGAAAGGATGAGCAAGGAGTTATCAGGATACATGAATTCGATCAGGACAAAAACGATCGTGGATGCAGTAGAGGCAGCGGAACAAAAGTCGACATCGGGGCGGGTCACGTCTGTGTCTCATCCTCTTGTTTCTCCTCCTCCTAGCAAAGCACGAGAATATGGAGTTTGAGAATGATGGGCGGAAATAGCGACGGTTGCGGCAGGAGCCACCGAAGAACGAATCGCTTTCGGGGCGATACCGCGCCGACGAGGGGATTGAAATAATAGAGAGATGAGAAACGAATGAGAAAAAGCAAAGGTTTGCGAATGGAAGCAAGCGGAGGGAATTTATAAAATTCTAATGAGACGTCGCGGCGCGAGTCTGCGGGGGACGGGCACAGAGTTCGTGCGGGCGCTGTTCGTAGCGATAAATTAATAGCTGCGTAATAATTTTGAGAGAGACTTTATAAATGGCGGTGAAGGGTAAATAATGGAACAGAGGGCAGCCGCTACCGTCGACTTCTTTCTGCTGCTGCCGCCGGGCGAGCGAGCGAGCGGTCGACAGACGGACGCGCCGGCAAAGGGTTATTATAAAGAGGAAACGTAACGTTCGACTTTCAAACGAATGGATGGAAAGAGAGAAATTCGAAAGAACGCGACCGGAGCACCGGGAGCTCAAGCTCCGAAAGAAAGGCTGCGTGTCGTGCCTGCAGCCATCGGAAGAAGCGGTGGGTGGATTATTATGAATTGAATTTGATTAATAAATCTCATAAACTCCCTGGTTTGCCCGCCCTGTCCTCATTTCTCTCGGGTTTTTCTCTCGCTGTCTAGCCCCGCTTCCCCGTCGCTCGGAACCGTTCTGTTCCAACTCAATTTATTTAGCGGGACCAGCCAAGCCGAACAGTTGGATTTGAAAAAGCACGGCTTGTCCCCAACGGAAACGGAAGTCGCATGTCTTGCAACTCCTCAGGAGTCCGGCCTCTCGAGCACGTACCTGGAGCAACAGCAGCCACGGCCAGGAAGTCGATCTCGATGGTTTCTTTGAGATGGCTTTTGTTTTTCTTCTCCCTTTCCGTTGGGGAACTTCTCTCCTTTCAGGATCTCTGAAAATCCTGAGCGCTCCTGATCCTCGAAATCGATACTGAGTAAAAACTTCGATCAGACTGAAAGTGGCAACACCGTCGAGGTCATATTCTCAGTGTTACACGGGAGGAAGACTTTGGCATTGAGACCTAATAGGGGGTGGGGTTTTGTGGAAAGGGGAGGGGTCTGGAGGAAGTCTATTCAGAGATATCGAATAGGTCGAAGCCACCACGAAGATGGAACACTCTTCTCAGAGTCTGTTGTTAGCGGAGCCGCCGGTTCCGTTTACAGGAGCTTGTGAGCTTCTCAAAACTAGCGATTCGGCTTGCACGGTATGATCGCATGTTTGGGAGCAATACGTCTTCTGAGTTCTCCCATTGCATCGTACGCAGAGAGGACAGAAACGAAATATTCGTCATTCGATCGATTGTGATGTCATCAAGACTCAACTGCAATCTCGACATTTCACCTTCGGATCGAGCGCTCACGGATGACTTCGTACGAGTCATCGCTTCGATTTCTTGCAATACTTCCGCAACTCGGTGAAAAAAAACAGTACGGCACCAAACCGCAATGGGATCAAAAACGGTTCAATGTGAGAACTAAGTTCTAGACCGAGTTTCGTCAGGATTTCATTTTTCCTCTCATCCATAACTCGATCGTCTTGAGGTCGGAGTTGATATTTTTTCTCTCGTAACTCTCGACAGATTACATGCGGTGTCACAGAAACCATAACGGAGGTTTCTGGAGGGAGCAGAAGACATCGCGGAGGTATCCCAGGGGGCTGCCGCAGGAACAGGCACATACATAGATCGCAAAGCAGCATTGAACGATCGAATCAATGAATCGGCATCGGACTCATTGTCAGCGATTTCGAATCTGTTAAAGCACAGTCGTCAACATTCGGATTCGTTTCGTTGGGTTCGAACCGAGACGATTGGATCGGATTCGGATTCGCGATTCCGAACGCATTTTCGTTCTGTTTAGTCTCGACAGCACAATCACTCTTCACTTTCCGAAAACTGAAGAACGCTTCATCCCCACTGAACAACGAAAATACGATGACTGTGTCGACTCGGACATGGACAACGATGGAAGTCAAGTCTCGAGAAGCATGTTATCGGCGATCCCGACTTCGATGGTTTCTAATCTTCCGAGTCAAATTTCGCAAATTCCGGGTTCGAGTCAGGGAATCTATCCGGCCGAGCAGCCGGCATCTTTCACACCTCAAATGCAGCAGCCGATGACTGATTTTCTCCCGAATTCCCCATCATTTGGCGGCTTTTCTCAAACTCCTGTTGCGCCCTCCACTTACATGACCCCATACGACATTCGGCAACGTTTCACGGCACCGGTTCCAACGGTTGGGGCTTTCGGAAATATTCAGGGTACCCAATTTGGCACCACAAAATCGACGAAAACATCAGTGTTTGGTGCGTTCACTGTCGTAACTGACATCGAAACTTGCAAGAGGTAAAACTAAATTCGTGCTGAAACTGATTCGTCATCCGCAGGTCGCAAAGTGAGCAAGGTGACGGCGAACGTTTGGAGAGGCGTTGTGGTGTTCTCGAGCATCGCCCTCGTCGTCGCCATCATTTCAGGGATAAGAATTACAGGTTTCTTGCGAAGAGAGATATATTCCGTATATTTCCGAAAATCTTTTTGAAAACAACCCTCTGATGGTCCATTATTACAGAGCAAGCCCGGAGCGTGACACCGGAGTCTTTAGCATCGATTATACGTAAGCTAGTTTTCACATCAGGGAGCGACAGTCGTCCACAAGAGCTCCGTGTTCGACTCAAGATTTCAGCGAAATTCCCTTCAGCCCCTTTATTCGATGATGACAGAAGATAATAATCATTCACTCGAACATCGATAGCTCGATCCCTGGTGGATGCCGTGTCGACAGCGTTTGACGAAGCCCTTCAGAAGGTAAATGTGGAGTCAGACGAGCCGTTCGAAAGTAAGCCACTCGAGGAACAAGCCACGAAGCACAAAAGGTTCAATGTTCGATTCTTCCCGAATGTGGTCGAACGACTTGGAGATGCCGTTCCCATGAAGCCTTTACGTGAGTCCCGAAGTTTTCACTCTTGCGTTTCTTCATCCGTTCTGCTTGTTTGCTTCTCTCCTGAGCCGGACGCAGATGTAATCGACTGATCTTGCTCGACCTCAGATGACGAGTATCCCACGGTGTGGATGGAAATACAGTTGCAAATGAATGACACCACCTTGACGGGAATGCAAGAACCAGTCCAAACGTTCAAGTGCGAGGCCGCGGTCCCGATCAAGGCTTTAACGAAAGTCAATCTAATAACCGAGAAAGTCGTGCTGGCGAATATCAGTGTAAGTATACTTTAATCGTACGCTTCGAACCTACAATGTCTGCTTTTTGAACGACGGAATGAAATCTTTCAAACTAATTGGACTCTTTACCGGATTCAAGAAATTGTGGGGCATTTCAGGTACCCTTGAACGTCAGAGTGAGCTGTTCCGGCGTAGATATGAGTACACAAAGGGAACCCAACATTTATGGCCCGGCTCAGGATTTGCACGCGATGTATATCAGGGTATACGCTGAACAGCATCTCCAACCAATGCTGATGCAAGTGCTCAATGGGCCATAATAAGAGGACATTGCGGACGCGATGATCGTATAGTTGCTATTGTCTGTGTTTATAAGTTCTGATGAAGCATCGTTACAGATCTCAAATAAACTTGGGAATTCGATGCTTAACTTCCGAATGTATTCATTAATTTTGAACTATTTCGGGACATCGTGCTGCAACTTAACGTATCCAAGCGTTCATGGCAGAACTTCACAGTTGCTTCAGGATGCGTGTCTTGTGTCTGGATATTCTTGCCCTCCAAGAACATCGGCACGTTGTTGTCAGACAGAGACTTCATCCTGGCAGCGGGACTCTTCCCGCTTGGACTTCCTCTCATCCAGGAAGATTCATGCCCAAAGAAGCCTCGGAATCTGTCGTCCAATGATCAACTGGGACGCGGTCGCGCGGCCAACAGTTGATATGAGATGTATCGGTCCGTGATGCCTACGCCAATTGCTATCGTAGACTAGCTTGCAACGCGAAGGCAGCTGTGGAAAACGTAGTTCTCGCTGCCTCTGTTATCGATACCGCGCGAGTATGGCGTGAAGCGGCTCGGAAGTTAAGGCGCGTTCACACTGTTTCACTTTGGAGTGTACGTTATACCGTAATCTTCATATTGAGCATATCCATTTAGCCGTACGACTATGAATTCAAACTGAGTTAGTGATTAACTCGGATGACACAGAACGGGAACGGAACAGTCTCTTGAAGCTCTATGACTATGCATTCAAACTGAGTTAGCGATGGACTTGGATCAGGTTCTCGACATCGGCGGATCTCTCGAATTGAACAACCATCTTTTAGAACGCTCGGCGCATGATGAAAATCGAGTCCAGGATGGAGAAACTCGCACGATGTTCTCCAAGGGGATGGAACACAGTGCTAAAATCTCGCTCCGCGTGAACAGAAGTTGGCGGGATTGCGGTTAAGGGGGTTCCCTACCCAATTTTCGATTTTTCATGGTTGTCAAGATACGGTTGATATAGTATCACCAATCGAGAGAGCATTCACGAATTACTACGCATACCAAAGCAGAACGCCGTTGAACTTCGTTGTTTTCTCTTGATGACAGAAAGAATGTCGAAAAAGGCGGCCCCGGCAGTGTACCTGTTTCCTGGAAACGGCTCAACGGATTTTCCCGAAGCTGGTGCAGAATCTTAGAGCAAGGATGGGACCACAATTTGTGTTGTATGGAATCAGAATCAAATCCTCACTTCTCCTGAAGCAATGTCGTGAACTTCGTATTTCGGGAAAAAACTCGTTTTTTCGCTCCAATTTCGACTTCGATTACATCATACCAGGAGTAGTGACAATTTGATTTTGATCCTATACACCTTAAGTTGTGGTCCCATCTTTGCTCTAATATTCCGCAACAGCTTCAGGAGACTCCGTTGAGTCGTTTTCAGGGAACAGGTACACTGCCGGGGCCGCCTTCATTCAATGATCAAAAGAAAACAACGAAGTTCATTCGCGTTCTGTTGTGGTATGCGTGGTAATTCGTGGATGCACTCTCGATTGGTGATACTATGTCATCCGTTTCCTCACTTCGTTTCTCCGTTTCTTCACGACCAGGCGAAATAGTAAATTGAGTAGGGAACCCCCTTAAGGTATCCTGACAGCGCTTGAGTAGGCGGCCGCGCCTGGCACCGGTTCTGCAGAAACTCAGCTCTTGCTCCGAGTCCTCAGTGATAGTACTGTGCCGTCGTGTGCCTCTCATCAATGGGGATGGTCTCAGCAACTCATCTGCGTGCGGTTTTTTTTGCGGTTAACTACAACAAGAATGCGGTTAACCGCGATCAAAATCTGCTATCAAACTCTTCGTCATAAAGTGCGCTCGAACCGTCCCGGAGAAAACCTGGAATTCTATGATCTGACACTTTATAGGTTTTCAAACAGTTATTCACTACTGAATCACGATTCGTTCAGTTGTTGATCCACTTCAAATCATCAAACTTATAAGTCGCGGAACGGAATGACAAAAGTTACACTCCAGTACCATTGCTGTTCCGGATTCTTCCCTGGAAGCAGTTTTACTGCAGACGGAGGTATCAAATTTCGTCTCTCAGCTGATGCCACTCAAAACTCAAATCCCGGCGGCTTCCGACGTTACTGGAAATAACGCCGCCAACTCTCAACAGGGAATTTTGCTACCTCCATCGATGTCGACAAACGTGACGCGGAGCAGAAGAAGAACTTCTTGATACTGCTCCGACGGAGAGCGATCCGACTGGAAGATATTCGCTCTGAATATTTCTCCTATTTCGGCCAGGGATTGATTCTGAACACAACTCTCAGCGCTTGGATCCGGACGATCGAAGGAGTCGACCTCGACAGCGAGAAGCGCATCGTGTCGTCTGGTGAGCGAGAATCTTCTGCAAAACCTGAGAATAGTTCTCACAGAGTCCCGGCATTTCAGTCATCAACTATGAGCATTTCGAGAAGTCTCGATCAATCGTTGAAGAGAGCAATTGAAGAGCTGAGAGCCAAAACGGCACATCTCCACTATTCACTTTCTCGAGAAAACCGCGAAAAACTGTTGGAAAAAAATGTTTCGATGGGAAACCGCCAGTATTCCAGGTGTAGATTAGACTCGTTGAGCTCTCTCGATTTCAGGAAAAAAAAGGCACGGATTCGACCTGGCACTTGGCAAAACACTCATTGACAGGATGGAGTTGTGACGTTTTGGATCTCGAATTCTCGAATTTGGGCTGTTTCAAGCAAGAACAGACTATTTCGACCAAGCTTGCGGAGGCCATAACTCTGTTATGATCGGAGCGACTTTGGAAAACTTTTTCTTTGTTGGAAAGCAGGAAAGGAGCCGCTGATGACGCATGATGATTTCTTCACCTGGACTCATTTTTGAGAGAGTTAGATCAGATAAAAGTCGGAGGGAAGCCGATTTCGAAGTCCATCTCCACAGCCAAAGTGCGGGCTGTCGAACTCTACAATGATCTGCGATAATCACAAAATCGAAAATTTTGGAGTTGTGCCGTTTTGGATCTCGGCTCTTCAATTCATGTTCGGTTTAGAAATGAGGATCTAACTTTTCTGCGCCGTGCTTCTTGAATGCAGAATCGAAGAACACTTTTACTCATCCTCAGGGCTCTCCAAAGCTGAAGTCGATGCTATGACATCCCTCCGTGGATGCTCCGCTCCACCCTTCAGGAACTCATATCATTATAGGACCATTCTCTCATCAGATCCCCCGATTCAGTACTTGTCTAACACGAGTCTGTTGCTCTGCAGATCTTTGTCAGAAATCGCTGAAGGAGCAGGCACTTGAATTCATCATTGCGAACCCGGGCATCAGGATTAGTCAGTTCACCCAGCGATTTAGAAGGCGATACGGACAAGCGCCGTGTCACGGAGGAAAACTCAAAAAGTGGCTACTTTCGATTCAGGGAGTGAAGATAGACCACTTTGAAATGATAACTGCGCATCAACACCATCATCATTTCTCAGATAATTCGGGAGGAGAAAATAAGAATGTGGAACCAATGATTCTCACCAAAAAAATGAGACAATGTCTCAGACGGAGGAGGTTTAAACTAACGATGATCAAGCAGACTTTCGCCAAATGCGGCATGGAAGCTGCCATGGAACTTTTTTGGGAGACCTTTGATCCAGTTCTCTGGTCAATTTGGCATTGCGAGTACAAAAATCCCGAGGAGCTCGCCCGAACTTCGGACTCCATTATCCAAATCTATGAAATGGCGAACCGGCTTGGATTGTTTTGGAGAAAGGCGTTCGCATCGGTGTGCTTGTTCGGAGAAGACGACAACCTGACAATCTCTGGTATCTGGGTCTGGAAGTCCCGAGAAGAGTGTCACACTAAGAAAGAGGTGGTTGACGAGGGCGCATGTTACAACTGGAGAGAACTCGATCACCAAAGCGAGCGCACTAAACATCTGGTGAATGAATATTTCTCCCTCCGAGGTCATTTCGATGGCAAAATACTGATCAAAGGCTTCATATTTCAATGAATGCAATGTGCTCTTCATTCCTGCTCTCCCGTAAGAACAACTTGGAGCAACTTACAAGTTCTGGGTAGGTTCAGTATCATGTGTTCTCAAAAAGTGGAGGGGGGGTATGAATTCGGACAAAGTTTGATTTCCAATCAAGTACGAGGCAAGTCGACTTGGCGCATATTTTTGAGATAGGGGCGTATTTTTGGAAGATGAGTCGACTCCTCATTCAGCCGGAGATGAAATCCTCACCTATCAAGCTAAAATGCTAAACTCGAATCGATCTAGAGACATTCGGACTGGGGGCGTCGACATGGAGCTTGTTCTGATCTCAGAAACACTCGTTTACCACTAGGTTAGACGGGTGATACGATCGGTGAACCATTTCATCATCATTTTCTGAAACGTTTTAAAGAAGCCAGTCGAGATGAACGAGTTGAAGATCTCTCAACAGGCCACCTGGCGATCTGTTTCCGGGGCTGTAGATACACAGTCGACCTTTCATCCGAATCTTTTTGCCCTCATTTCGTCATTTCTAACCATTTCGTTTACTTAAGGAGCGCTTCAGCGCATCTCAGCCTCTAAATCGCGGAACGCTGCTCTCCCCGGGAACGCGCTAAAAGTCGGAAAGGCGTTCCGCACTTCCCAACACGCTTTTCCATTGCCACTCACACGGTCAGTTGTTGTTCCGAACGTTTGCTGTTGGGGGTGAGAACATCGCCCAAAGATGCTCCGAAGGCCTCTAACGCAGGCCGTGGCGAACACGGTGCGAAGAACCACCCCTATAATCTGTCGGAGCGCGGCGACACACCTCATGTGAGTTCTCGTTGTGATAAAGTAACGTGAAAGGCACCAGAGAAGGTCACTGCTAGCAAGGTCGCGCTATCGAACTATTTGACGATCTCGTGCCGTGGGAACCCTTGAAGCACCCCTCGGATATTCTCGTTAGGAGTTCGCCGATGCCCCAGACTCGAGACAATTCCAAAAGAGTTTCATTCAGTGTTGCTTTAGAGTCTTCACTTTCGATGTTCGAATTCGTGGTCCGGGCTGGGTGCATCTCGTGCTAGGACTCCTACTGCCATTTCCCGCGCGTTCGGGACGTGAGATATCATTATCTCAATCACGCCATCGAAAGCTGCTCTCGATGACAGGTCAACCGGTTGCTAAACAGAATTATTTGGGAATCTGTTCGCATTGCTCGTTTTCACTGAAATTCTCAGAAGTTTCCAAACGATAAGGAAATAATCTCTTCAGAGAAGAAAGCCATCTTCTCTTGGGGCCGCCGTCTCCCCTGACCTGGATACTTGTGAAGAAAACTATATCGACCTCTGTCTGCTTCGAGTGTATTCTTCCTTTCGTTTCTTTCCTCGTGGAACACGACTCAAGGACAGACATTAGAAAACATAGTTGCGAAGATTGATGATGGCTGTGGGGAAATCGATGAAACTGACAAAGTTTCGAACTCTTTCCGCAGTATTCGCCATGCGGCCGGTGCTCAGAAAGCCTTCCCGTTGTTGGAGTCGAACCGAGTGCCCTCTCAGATCAGGTGCTACAGTTCTGGTGAGTGAAATTGCTGAGCGTCGAAATCAAGCGATCATATTAGAATGTGCCTCAAAGAACAAATTCGTTGGAGAAAATCAATTGAAGCTGATCTTTATGAACTCGTTTATAAGTGACTTCGAAGTGAATTGAATGTTGAACGCAGGAGATTAAGACAAATTACACCCCTCAGATAACCTGCCGTCCCACACGAAAGTCGCCCTCCCGGCCCTGTCTCCAACCATGGAGCAAGGGACGATCGTTTCTTGGGACAAGCAAGAAGGTGACAAACTCAACGAAGGTGATCTTCTCTGCGAGATCGAAACGGACAAAGCAACAATGGGCTTCGAAACGCCCGAGGAAGGCTACTTGGCCAAAATCATTCTTCCCGCCGGATCCAAGGATGTTCCTTTGGGGAAATTGCTCTGCATCATCGTTTCCGACGAAGCCGACGTCGCCGCCTTCAAGGATTTCAAGGACACCGGATCTTCTAGCGCACCGGCTCCCAAACCAGCTGCTGCGCCCGCTCCAGGACCCACTCCCGCGGCTCCGAAACCGGTAGCCGCCCAGATTACGCAATCCAGTGCTTCCCCGAGCCCACTTGCACCAGGACAAAGGATAAAGGCCTCGCCTTTCGCCAAAGCTCTGGCTGCTGCGAAGGGATTGGATCTGGCTTCGGTGGCGGGGACTGGGTTTGGAGGGAGGATTGTCGCCGCTGACCTGAATTCTGCGCAACCTGTTGGTGCCTCGGCTGCACCGGCTGCCGCCCCCGAGAAGGTTCCAAGCTTCAGATACACCGACATCGATTTGACGAACATGCGCCAGACCATTGCCAAGAGACTCTCGGAGTCCAAACGGCAGATTCCTCATTACTCACTGACCGTCGAAATCGAGATGGACGATCTGCTCAAACTCCGCGAAGAGCTCAACTCCAACCTCAAGGATGGGAAACTCTCCGTTAATGATTTCATCGTCAAGGTACGGACAATTTCTGGAAGATAATTTCCTGCTTTGGGAGGATGCAGGACACGTCTTCTCTCTTGTTCCTCTTCCCAAATTCGGGACTCCAGTCCTTTTGTTCAATGGTGTCGTTGTCTGAGGGAAAAGAACACGTTTCTAATGAATTCTCTTGATGCTCTCGCTTCTAACTTGATATTCATGTTCCAGGCCTCCGCACTCTCGTGCAAGAAAGTTCCTGCTGCCAATTCCGCGTTCATGGACACATTCATTCGAGAGTTCAAAGCTGTCGATGTGAGCATCGCGGTTTCCACTCCCGATGGACTCATCACGCCAATCGTCTTCAACGCAGACGCCAAAGGTCTGTCACGAACTTCTCCCGAATTTCGTCTCAAGTCACTCAGTCGTCTAATCGTAGTCAATTCGACTTTTCCTCGATTCCCAAATCGGAAATCTGTTCGATCAGGGGAATCTTATGAGATAGTTTCGAAGTTTCGCAAATCCAAAGTCCACATAGCTCCTCGCAATTGAGGAAGGATGCAGAATTGAGCACAGCCGTACATTCCTCTTGGAATTCCAAACATCAGAAGTGCGGAGTTTCGAGATTTCGGGTCTCTGGAATGAATGTTCTTCCTCGGCTCTTCCAGGTCTGTTGGAGATCAGTAAGGATACAAATGAGCTCGCCAACAAAGCTCGTGAGAAGAAACTGCAACCTGCTGAGTTTGTTGGAGGAACGTTTACTGTTTCCAACCTCGGAATGTTCGGCGTGGATCATTTCTCAGCTATCATTAATCCTCCGCAGGTGAGTCATCCAACCGAAACCGGGCTATTCAGTATTTCGGGGGATTCGGAGTGTTTCCGGAATGAGTCGCAGTTTGCTTCAAACCTCAGGCCGAAAACAGCTGAAATAGAGACACATTTCTTAGAATGAGACTCGCTTTGCGGAATGACAACAGGGATCATGCCACAAATTCGATTCATTGATTTCCTTCGTGGAGAACAGGGACATCCCTCGAGTGTATGATCTCCCAACTCGATCGTTCCTTTGTCGTTTCGTCAGACACGAAGTCCTGGAGACAAGTGATGACGAATTGTTTTTTCTTTTCACAGTCATGCATCTTGTCGGTAGGGAGGACAACCGAGATCGCGAAGCCTTGCAAGCAGAACGGATATCGCTCGGTGAAAGTGATGAAGGTCACTTTGAACTGCGATCATCGTGTGGTGGACGGTGCCGTGGGAGCCCAGTGGTTGCAAGCCTTTAGGAATTACCTCGAGCAGCCCCACACCATGCTGTTGTAGGGAGTTTTTTTCGTGAGAAGTTTCCGCAACTCTGTGGTCATTGATCGATTGAATGATTTCTCCACTCACACCCGGTAACGAACGAGTCTTGGCGGCAATCGAAATTAAAACTCGGGGAATCATTGTCTTCGAAGAAAACATTTGCCACTCGGATTACCAACCTTGTCGGCGCAACTAGACTTGCGCTCATTGGAAAGATGGAGCAATCGAGATGAGAGAAAGAGTCGGGCGTTGACTGTTTTTGAGTTTTTCTCTGGGCACATCTCGAGGAAGATCCGCGTTTCTCGGGTCGAATATCAACAAATGACTTGCGGAGGAAGATGGGTGTTCGATGGTTTTGTAATATAATGTAAAGACACTAGTCATTCGTCGATGATAATAAAGTTATATGCTCCTAACCGTTCTTTTCACAGTTCACGAGAATAATAGGGCTAATAACTGCTGACGTTCACATCACTTGAAGATTGCTTTCGAAATTCACCGAAGAATCTGTTTCCCAAACTGGAGCAGGGTCGAGGGAATCCTCGGGACTTCTCAAGTAGATCTTCCTTATGCAGAACACGCGACATTGAGCTCCTGAAACCTTCAGGATCACTCATCCAGGAGTAAAATGACTTCTCCTGTCACCGATTCTCTTCTTGCAGCACTTGAGAGGGAGTGGAATTTCAGAGGCGTAGCCAGTGTGAGAGGTCGAGACTCACTGGCGGAGGCGGACGCGATGGAGCGTTTCGAACTTCTGTTTTTCCTCGAAACTTCGTCATCAATTGTGAATCGGATTCTCGCCGCTCCGACGATGCAAACCACGACATCGATATTGATGTCTAGATATGGATATTTCTCTACTCCACGAAATCTCCGAAGGGGGCAATATCTACATCTAGCCCGAAGTCCAGTAAAACCACGGGGGACAACGCGCCGGAAATCATTTATATCTCAAGGATTTCATTCCAATTTGTGGCGGGCGTTCCCCGCTATTTAAATAGAGTTGATTCCCGCTGACAACGATTCTCATTCCGCGAACATCGATTTTGTCGTTATTTGTTCGCGAGAACCTCTGAAGTAAAGACTCCGTAGCAACCTCTTCACCGTCGACGATGCCGAAATGTTCATCACCTTCTAAGGATTGCCCCAAGGCCAAGGAGGGCATTTGTCCCGAGAAGCATGAGGGTAAGGATTGCAAGGAGAAGGACTGCAAGGACAAACTTGGCAAGGATGACCTATGCAAGGATCAAGAGTGCAAGGCGAAAGATTGCAAGGATCAGGAGTGCAAGCCTAAAGATTGCAAGGAACATGAATGCAAGCTGAAGGATTGCAAGGACAAAGATGCCAAGTATTGCAAGGATGGGAAATGTCCGGGCAAGGATGACGCCAAATAAAGGGAGCTGGATGAAATCCAGAGAAGTCTGCTGTGTTTTCGTATATTTTATCATCACTGCTCGATCTGAAATGTGACGTCGTCATTGGGGATAATGTTAGGCACCTTTAGGAGTCAATTTCGAGACTTGAGCATAAGGTAGCTCTCGAAGAGCGATTCATGGAACACTCTTCCTTTTCTGCCCGTTTTCATATTTTGATTGCTCGGAAGAGTCGAAAACTCAACTAGACGGCGGCTCGCCCGAATAACTCAAGTTCGCTTTGTTGTGAATTTGTAGGTCTTTTCATCTGCTTTCTGACGCGATCAAAAACTCGAACCCCGAGATTCGCGAGCGGGTCCATCAGAGCGACCGAATCAACTTAGGAAGGAGGCCCAAAGAATATTTTGATTATGCCAAAAATCACTGATCGTCAGTAATAAATATCTGTGTGTGTACTTCAGACGCTGTTTTATTTCCGTTTTCATCCGAATCATTGCTGCCACTCGAACGGAGCTGAGCAGACAATTTTCCGGGAAGGATGCTCCAGCGGCAAGTCTCGAGGAGTGTCTTTTCCTAATCGTAGGTCGTAATGCGCGTCTGGAGAGCACTCACTCATCGTTGACGATCAGTAACTATCGGCATCACCGAAATCCTCATTGGGTCCTGCTCTTCTATGTTCATTCAATCGCTCCGGTAAACTCGCTCACGAACCTCGGGGCTCGAGGTCAGGGAGCTCGTTTCGATCGCGTCGGAAAGCGGATGAAACGACCTACAAAATCACTAGAGCTCCTTGAGCTTGCAAGCTTCACCGCGGCGTCTAGTTGAGTTCTTCGCTTTTTCGACGTCATTCAATGCGCCATTCACCGTAATCGATTTTTTTTTGACACTTCGTGAGGTTCACTTGTTAGTGCACAACCGAACTAACATGAATTGGCCAAAGCGTCGTTCTCGCTGCATGAATTGTAACACAACGATCCGATCGAACTTCGTTTCCGATGGAATCTTCGTTTTAATACTCGTCTCACTGACCATCGGTCGCCGCCAGACACCAAACGGGAAACGGAAACTCCATTTTAGTCCCCTATTATTCCCCTATTTATCTATATATTACAATATATGGAATTTCTGTTTAACGGAAAATGAGGTCTATTCGCCGCTCAATATGAAGTTCCTCATAAAAGGAGATCGATTTCCAGACGATAACGATTCAAAAGGTGAGTTCTACTCTATTCTATTCTAAACTTTGCTCATGAAATTGCTGAAACAATGACTGTCCTACGGACGCCCGCGCGCAAGTTGTGATTTCTGATTGCGACAAACTGAGTTTTTCAGAGAAAGGATCTGAAAGGTTGCTCCCTGAGAAAATGGATAACTTAAGAATCCCAAAACCGGCAACGGGATTAAGACCGCGTCGGCCCTCAGTCCTCGATGAGCTTAAAAAGCGACAAAAAGACCCGCAGGCCGCATCTAAGAGTCCTGATCCCGGCAAGCGAGTCGCTAGAGGCAGAGGAGTTCCTCCTGAAGAGGAAGATGCCTAGGACAACGACAAGGCTGCATGAGCTGATTCAAAATTGAATAGATCCGAAACCATTGAGTTGATCTCTAGCATATGTGAATTGATTCCACAACGAACAAAGTCTGCAAATGTGCCACTTCCGAGAGAGGCCGCAGATCTTGGTGAATATGTGTGCTACTTAGGGGCCATCTTGTGAGGATTCCTAAGAACTTCTTCCTACTCTCGACGCTTCAGTCTAGCTTAGATGGGTTTTGTATCACTGTTCATCTATTCACAAGCAATCCCTTAGGTGAGCAACACTCTTAGAGTTCAGCAGTTTACAGGTAGCTAGCGTTCGATCTCGGTTCCCCGTCGGGAGTTCCTCTTGAAGATCACTAGTTCGTCGTTGAGCTCCTTTCTCATTTATTCCAACGGGAGAGACGATTCGATCTCCGCATTCTCTTTTTGATGGCTGATAGACAATTTTCGACGGCAAACGCAGAGAAAATGAGAACTAGAGAGAATGCGAAAATCGGGTGTATTTTGCTGAAACTCTCCATGTCGAACCAATCGGTGATGGTTTCGAAATACATGTATCTATCCATCCAAATCTCCCCAGCTAGCTTTGCTGGACGCATCCCCCAACCTCGTATGCAATTTTGCCAATAGACCTCCCGAGTATTTCTTGACGTCACTGTTCTTTGCTTCCAATCTCGCGACAGATGCAACACAATCAAACGTTTATTCATTTCGGATGAAGTAGATCGTACAAAAGAAATAGAAATAAACAACCTGACAACGTGTCACAAGATAAGACTAGATAAGAGGGTAAAACTTTGCTCTTCATTCGAAGTGGTCCATTGCGCCGGCGAGGCTACCCAAAGACTGAACGAAGCGGCACTCCGTCGCATGATAAGTTTGCATCGGTCGCATCGGCGTTCATCTGACGGTTGATGAAAATGAGTGAGCTTACACAACTTATGATGAAATCCATGTATAGAGAACCTCTTCGACACATGTCTGTTGGTTCTGTTAAATTTCTTCCACGCTGAGTTGGTCATCGCATGAGTCAGGAGAAACTTAGCGTCAATATCGGCTAACTTGCTGTTCCAGGAGTCGAGGACCTTTGAGTACGCGTCGGTGATAGGCAGGTTGTGGGTTTTCCGGATGTCTTCTATGGGTAGCGTTGTGTCAGCAAGAAGGAACAAGAAGAAGTCTGATTCTCGCGGAAGTGTCCAAGCACAGAGCTTTTTTGAGAAACGATGCCTTTACTCTGTTGATGTACACGAATTCGTTGACCGTAGGTCAGCGGTCTTCCGGCGAATGAGAGCGTGTCAGCATTCGGGATACGACCACTCTGTCGAAAGCGCATCGCAACCGTCTTGTCCAGATTGATCTCGAGGCCGAGTCTGGACACTGCACGTTGCAGCCTGGACAACGCTTGTTGCACATGTTACGGACTCCGTCCGTGAACGACGAGATCATCTGCGTAGAGGATGGTCTTCACAAACGGCCAAGCGCCGCAGATGTCCTCGGGCAGATTCTTGAGTAGTACGGAGATCAGTAGAGGACTGAGATTGTTGCCCTGCGCCAAGCCGGTTGTCTGTTTAGTAACCGGAGCACGTTCAGGGGCACGCCGGCTTCCTCGGGGAGATTCGGGTCTCCCTTTCCTTTCGGAATCACCGTTAGTATCGCCTCGCTCCAGGATTCGGGAACCGCGCCCGTTCTCAGACATGCGTTAAGAAGGGCAGTCCAGCAAGGCGCGAGACAGAGAGTACTCTTGAGATACTCATCGCAGATCCCGTCAGGGCCGACGGCCTTGTTCGCCTTCAGGAGTTGTAGTTTCGATAGAACCTCGGTGATTGAGAAGTCCTGACCAAGCAGAGTGCGCTCGAATTCCGTTTTGGAATCCCAGGCGGTAGAGTACAAAGGAACACTCGAGGGAATAGTTGAACGAAACGGCAAGCATACTCTGGAAATGCTCTACGAGAACGCTCGTCTCCACCCTACAGGGGACGCGGATTCCTCTGTTCAGCCATTTGTGAGGGCTTCCCTCCGCCTCCGCAATGAGCCGCTGTTCCATATACGAAGAGTGTGCATCTTTTCGAGATTGATGAGTTCTCCTGCATAACAACTTGGAGGTGGGCGAGCGGCTGCACCATGTTTGGTGAGCTCAGATGACCATATCTGAAGTCGCCTTGCCTGACGACAGGTATTGTCGAACCAGGGTCTGGATCGGGGGCGGTTGATTTGAAGCGTTGAGGATCGGAGGATGTCCGCAAGGCGAGCGGAGTAGATATCCAAGTCTGCGTGGTCGGGTATGGGCAGCACCTCACCAACTCTGCTGAGGAGAGCAGTGGGGTTCAATCTCCTAGGGATCGGGGGTTTCCTCGCGCCTCGGGAGGATTGTATGGTCAACTAGCGGTCCCCGCTCCGTAGAGACCCGCAGAGAAACGAGTCAACGAAGAAGGAGCAACTCTCGGGAAGGTTTGGGGTGGGGAAGTAAAACCGAAGTGATGACCGGAGAGTTATGGGAAGGTCTGTGCACGGGACCTCCAAGGTGCGGGTGGTTTAAGAAGCGAAGGTGAAAGTCTGAGAGAAAGTAGGGGATTCTGGGAAGTTGACGCGTGCTCGGGGACCGGAGCCAATCGTTTTCTCAGAATGTTTTACATCTTCTTGGTGAGTTTCGCGTCTATCCGCTGTATTTCTCGCTGTACACAGATCCGGTCATTTTTATGTCGGGACCCCCTGATTTCACTCGAAGCCGGCTCAAACGGTCTTGACTGCGGACTAACGTTTTCGCCTCGAAGGCGAAGGCGAGCAGCCAAGACCCGAGGAACAAAAAAAAAAAAAACGACGCGGGGCCGGGGAGCGACCGCAGACAACGAAGGCCGGTGATAGCGAACCAAAGCGGAGACCAAAGTGGAAACCCTGGAAAGGCGGGACGGGAGACAACGTGACGGCGGCACGTGGAAGCGAGTAACCGAGGAGGGATCAAACGCAGACGGGGAAACCCCAGGAGTGAAACAGAGGTGACCGAAGAGGTCGGAGTATAAGGGCGGGGGTGAAAGCTCAGAGAATAAATTGAATTGAAGAAATAAGATAACGATTAGCAACCAAGAGTTGAGCGTGATGAGTTGTAGTGGAAAGAAACGAAACGCGGACGAGGCGGGAGACAGAGAGCCAGAATGTTCGAGCTCGAAATGCGGCAAGAAAAGCATGAGCATTGGGGAGCTTCGGTCGGGGCTTTACTCTGGGCCTTTGAAAGTGCGGGTCGTGAAGGACGGAACCTTGAAGAGTTGGGAAAGGGAAGGAAGAGCAGGGAAGTTGATTGCGGCATTTGTAACAGATGGGATTGAGGACGTGAAAGTGATCGGAATTAATGACGTCGCTGAGGCCTTTGCGGAGAAATTTCAGAAAGGGTGTGGAATCAGAATCGCCGCTTTCGAGGTTCAACCAGGGAAGGATCAGTACCGAGCAACAACCTGTGAATACGAGATTTTATTGACACGATCCTCGACTGTCGAAGACTGCACTGAGGAAATCGCGGATGGGGGGAACAGTAGACGTCGATGGGTCGACATCAGAGAGATGAAGGAAAAAAAAACCGGCACTGTAGTAGGCTTGTACGGGATTGTTAACGGGGTTTCGGAAGTGAAGAATCTTACGAGGAAGTCTGATGGAAAGCCGCTTCGAAAAAGGGAGGTGTGTTTAATGGATGAAAAGGAAACCACAACAGTCACGGCGTGGGAAGATGCTGAGAATGCGTTTCATGGAACCGATGGCAGCATTGTATACATTTCAAACGTTCGGGTAACTAAATTTCGGGAGACCTTAAACGTAACGTTAACCGAATTGTCCGAGGTGGAGATCAATCCCGAAGGAGAGCGGGCGAGAATGCTGATGGTGTGGTGGAGAGAGCGGAAGGGAAAGTCACAGACCGAGAGAGTGGAAAAGAACACGGATCGGGAGATGAATTTCATGGAGTTCCTCTCAGTTCAAGGAATTGAGGGGGATTCAGGAATGTTCTGGAATACTGTCGAAGTGATCGAGAGTAAAAAAGAGACGGTACTATATAAGGGATGCTCGAGAGAAGGATGCGCCAAAAAGCTGCAGAAGCAGACCGGCGGAAACTGGTACTGTTTTAATTGCAGCGCTGCTTTTGAAGAATTTAGATGGCAGCTAGCGCTCAAGCTTCTTGTCAAGGATAGAACGCACGACATGTGGATCACGTGCTTTGGGGACGTAAGTATTGTCACGGATGAGCGTGTATGATTAAGTGGGATAATGCTTTATCTTTAGCATTTCTTCAGAAAGCAGAAGCTGTATTTGGAATGTGCAGTGTCGAGCTTGCTGTCGAGCGAAGTGTCCGCTAGTTGAACTATAAAGTGAAGGAGCCCTACCGGTTTACTAACATGAATTTCGTTTCGAGTTTCGAGCAGTAGCACCTTGCAGTCGCAGATTTCGCGATGCAATTACTCGCCGTCAACTTCTACTTTGTAGAAAGTAGCGAAAGACCGGCGTCCAATTTTGCGCCGCCCGTCTCCCCTCTCACTTGCACTCGAATATATTTAATTTTGAAATCGTCCAAGTCACTCACACATGCCTGAGTGTTTAAATAAAAGTATAATTACATCGATAAATGGGGGAAGAATTTCGATGAGGCAAGCGTTCTACTTGAAGGCGATCAAATCATCAACAGGACCGGGGAGTGGAGTGCAGAGATGTTTTCGAATAGACACCTTCTCACTGTGCACTGCTATCACCAGAATCATATGCGATGAAAGTCGTTCTTCGACAACTGGCAAGAAGTTCGGTTCCTCCGATTTCGCCTCTCTCACTAAAATTCAGAAGAACTAGAGCGAATTCCTGAGAGTCAGAATACACAATAGGTTACTCTGGATGAAAGACCATCTTCGACGATGGTTCTCATTGTTGTATCAAGTGAGAATCATAGATTTTTCGGTGCATATTTGCGCTGCTTTCAGAGCCTGCTAGCGTTCCCGGTCACGCTTGGTGGCGGATACTTCTCGCAGCGTGAGCTCACGAGTAGAACTTCGTTGTGTACGATGACGACCCATCGCAGCAAACTTCCCTTTCAGAAACCCTTGACCAAGTCCTGACTTCCTCGATATTCATTGTTTTTTTCGGAAATTGAATGAATCCGGATTTGTATATTCATAGGAATTCAAAAACAAAAACGACCTCTTGCAGATACTTACGAAGGCTTTGAGAAGCTCCTTCCATTGTGCGCGCGAGACGAAGATCCACCCAACTCTCCGTTCCACAGAAGGGAGAATGACTCGGACAATGATGCGGAATGTAGGAATTTTCGACGAATTTTTCACTCTGAAGGCTACTACATAATACGAGAAGAAGTTTCATCTTTCTTCCGCTGTCAGTTTCTAGAACGAGGAAAGTGGACAAACAGTTCGCATGGAGGATGGCGAGGGTTATTGATAGTGATCTTACTGGTGATGTGCTTTCAAGACGCATATATGTTACATATCTTTCATTTGTAAATAGAGTGTTTTCTCGTCGTTTTTCGCGGTCCTTTGTGGAGAACGGAAATGAGCTCGGATCCAGATTCGCGAATCCGAGTTCGACTGGATTCGGATTCTCGGGTTTGCCCATTGCCGGTGGGCAGCATATCCGCTCGGCAAGAGTTAGCAGGTCGATGCCTCTATTTCGGTTCGACCTCGGAGACATGTTTCTCCAAGTCTGGTCTTCGAATACGCTTTTTGAAATTGACAAGTGGACGATGGAACTTGAAAACATGAGAATATCGTTAATGCGTCGGAAAGAACTGCATAGAGGGACATCCTTCGACCGCCGCTATCAGACCTTTCCAACAATATCTCGAGAGAGTTTCCAGAACCTGTCTTCCCGAACCAAACCTCGAGAAAAATCTCGAGAAACGAATATGAAAACTCATCGAATATTCCTTCCTCGTGGGGACTCGCATGCATTTCCAACGACCAGTCGATGAAAGAAACGCGGAAAGAACTTTCGAGCTCCATTATTCACGTTCCTCGAGCGAAATTTCTCGAATTTGTGAAACGAATTCATGCATCTCGAAAGCGCAGAGGAAATAAGCAGAAAGGAAACTCAGTTTCTTTCTTCAAAATCTATTCCTCCAACTGTTGATTGGAAGTCATCCTCAGTTTCCGCTCAAGTGAGCAATCGAGCCACCGAACTTGAGAAATCTTTGAGCTTCTTTATTGAAATCCCTACTTCCGCTAAAATACTCAATTTCCGATCTACCTGAAATCCCGCAGATAACGAACGTACCAGATAACTAACTTTTTGTATAACGAACTTGTCAGATAGCGAACTGGCAAAAAGCGAACTTATCAGATAACGAACTTTTCAGGTAACAATCCCTTAAGCCCCGAAGACACACATCGAATCTGATATCGCTACCATCGCAATCCAAGTGGTCACTCGAGAAGCCGCGAATACAATCTGAATCATGCTGTCGGAAGGACCTGACATATTTTTGAAACTCACATAGGTAATCCCAAAACGACAGTACCATGCTTCCGAGGGCGTGACTGCACCTTTCAACCATATTTTTTTAGGGCCCGATATCACTATTGAGGAATTAGCGCGATGGAGTCGATGACTCAATTTCGTGAAAGTTGGCTGATGTGAGTGGAACTGCATTCGTTTGTGTTCTTGAAAATGTCTGAAGCCATCGATCGAGTTATCATTTGCGAGTTTTGATTGAGATGTCACTTCTGATAGATGTGCTCTGTTCTAATTACACACATTCAGCGCTCCAACCGCTCGGCAAAATATTCGACACAACTCATTTTAACGTACACAAGTGCAGTTCGGACCCCAATCCGAATCGAAATTCAGTGAAATCTGTTCCCGTTTGTGAATTTGTCGGACGCCCAAATTGGGAAGCATAAGAGTCAGTTGAATGGTTCGGATTTCTTCGTGTTGTCTACTGTATACAAGCTTTAGCGAATTTCATCTGTGCCGTGATCAGCTTCGTTGAAGTCCGTGGAAAAAGCGAAAAGGGAGAGAACGCTCAAACTTATTACTTTTCCAGCATTCCGTGATTCAACATCATGAGAGTCTCACATACATTTTCGAAGGAATTAGAGGCTATCGCGTTTGCTCTACTCCATGGAATGACGGCGGAAACTCTGAAATTTGATTGCTCCAAAAGTATGCTGAGCGATTGGCGAAAAAAGAGGATACCTTCAAGAGCACCCAGAAGCATCGGCGAAGTTTGAGGAAAGGTACTCTGAAATATCTTTCGTTAGAGAAGAAAGTTCTAGACTGGGTTCTTGAAAAGCGATCGAAGAAGAGAGCGGTCCAAGTGACAGATATTCAGAAGAAAGCGCTCGAGGAGGCTGCAAAAACCGGAGAAACGGCATTCAAGGGTTCGAGCGAGTGGGCCCAAAATTTCATGAAGCGAAATCATCTCAGCCTACGACGCAGCACTAGTGTCGGACAACTTTTGCCCCCCGACTCAATCCAGAAGATTTTGGACTTCAGGACATTCGTCGACAGAGTCTCCGTGAACATCACCCATGACAATATCGGAAACATGGACGAAGTGCCTTTTGACCTCGTGTTCGGACGAACCGTGCATTCAAAGGGCAGTGACTCCGTTCGGATAGAAACCACCGGACACGAGAAGCTACAGAGGTCGAACTCAGTCTCCGATCGTCGACTGCAGCATTGGCTAAACACGATTCAAGCAAACCACGCTCACATCTACCACACCTTCCGCCACACAAACAGCTGCTGTCTTCGTCGATTCCTCGTCGGACTCCGGATCAAGCGTCGATCCGGACGAAGAATTCTATTCGCGCAAGATACACTTCATCAGCCACAGTTCTGCTTTCACTGGATGCAAGAATCACCGCAGTGAAGGACGGCGAACTCTTTTCCTGGAAATTGGAAAAACTTCTTTCGACGTCGATGTGAAGATCTGGAACAACGTCGTTACTTTTAAGAATCAAGATCCAATGCATGCGTGGTGAGTACACCGGCTCCGTTACCCGAGTAGCGTTCGTAGCGACTTTAGGAAAAAGCCAGACCAATCCTCCTCATCGTCACGCATGTGTCAAGGAGGCGCGCGGCGCGTAGGGAAAAGTGAATTGGGAGCTTGTGGCTGCCTTCGGCGAGTCCGACGACGATTGAGGAGCATTGGGAGTCCGGAGTTTCCACGCACAGTGCCCCATTGGACACAAGGAACGAGGGGAGCGCGATCTTGTTTCATTGTGGATCTGAAAACCCGAGACGTAGGGTGGGGGAGGAGGGGGAGCTGCCGAAGACAACAACAATCTCCCAGTTCGCTTCCGACCACGAATCAAAAAACGGAAAAATTACAGTGAAATCTCATTTTGAACTATTTTTTAGATGTTTCGCCAGAGATAGAAGGAATGGTGAGGCAGCCTCACATTTCCCTCGGCGATTCTGAGAAGGGAGCTCGAAGGATTGTTTCGTTGTGCAGTCGATTAAAATAGCCAAGATGGCAAAATCGAAGGAGCCAACCGCCAAGTCAATGAACCCTTGAATGACTCGAGATTTGAAACAATCTGGAACTTCGGAGATCTTTGGAACTGAAGAGAAAACGACGGCACCCCAGGAGCCTCCGAATCCTCGACTGCTCAGTTTGATGAGACGACTTGGAAAACTTGTGTTGAATATTGAAGCTTTCTCGAATCGTTCGCATTGACGGATTCTTATTCGGAGCGAGCGGTTTGAGGAATTCAAACAGCTGAGAAGTCCGCGTGTGCTACTTCTTACGGAAGGTGTTTCTAAACATCATAAGATGTTTACCATGGCATCAATGACATTCTTCCTGTACGGTTTAATCCTCATCGAAAGTGAAGTCCCCAGAAAACTCACGGCGATGCACGTTGTGGTCGAGACCGAAAACTTCGCCCTTCGGCGCGACATTCAGCCTACGGAACTGCTCATCTTTGACACAGGCACTCGAGTCCTAAGAGAGGGTTTCAGGATCAACGCGAGCTTGTTGGTCATTGTGCTGCAGGGGACACAAAACTACATTGGCATGTCAGGCCAACTAGTGTCACCCCTGTATTTCGATGTTTTGGCGACCAATCTGAAAGTCATCGTCATCTCGGAGAAGCCGTTCCACATGAAATTTCCTTTCTCCATTCCTGACCCATTCCAAAATTTTCGTCATAACTGCCTGCTGCACATCGCGATTGACGAACGCTTCGATCCGGAGAACACCTTCTCTGTCAACACTCTGTTCTGGAAGAGAGATGGAAACCGAAACTTCCATTGTGTTCATCGATTCGATCATCTGGTGTTTTGGATCGGGAACGGTTCCATGGAAACCTGTTTCCCGAAAGAAGAAGTTTGTTCCATGACGCAAGTCTCCCACGAGAAAACTGTGAAATTAGGGAAGTCGGACACATATCTCCTGGGCTTAATATCGTGTGGAACGATCGCGATCAAAGCTCGCTTCCACGTGACCACTGTACCGTACTCTTCTTATTCTAGACTTATGGCAATGCAGTACTTGACGCGTCGAGGCACAGCGTCACAATGTTTCTCTCTGATCTATTAGCGTGAAACCGATGTCTCAGCGCTGTTCAAGCCCTTCGAAATGGAAGTTTGGATTTGGATGCTACTCATCATAATCGTGCTTGTGGGAATCATCTCGTGGCTCAAACTCGACACGTTCCTGAATCTGTACTCCAGGACCATGATGAGTTTCATAACAGGCATCGAACTGAAGCCCGAAATTCGACGGTTTTTCCACCTGCTCTTGATTGGCTGTGTTCTCGCATTGTGTTTTTTCGTTGGACATATCTACACGAACTTGTTCATGTCGTTCTTTCTGGACCCCAGTTTCGTTACATCATGTACGAAAGCGACGGATTGCCAGTACGGTCTTCTCTGCTACTCACCATCCTTTTTGCAACATGGACTGTTTCAATGAGAATGTTTTGAACCAGAAACAGCGTTTTCTCGTTGGAAAACCAATGCGGAAAAATGATGTCATATCTTCAGGACGGGTGGAGAAACTTCAAGGTCTCAATGAGTCCTACATTCAAAAGGCTAAACCTCTCTCCTTCCGACAATCAGCAACCAAATGTCAGTTGCTACTCGTTCCTGTTCGGGTGAACTCAACAATCGATCGTCTCGAAGGTGTTGTCGGACCCCTCGGATGAAGACATAAAGAAATTCCTCAGACTTCCTTCCGTCAGGGCAATGGGAAAAGCTGACAAAGTGTCCCGGAGACTGTTTGGTATGACGAGACTCATGGAGTTTGAAACCCCCACCGACTGGTTCGATATGGATAGTTTCTCGAAGATGGAACCGATTTTCGAAATCTGTCTGATCAGCCTCTGTTTTGTGTTCTGCTTGGAGTGCGTGGCCGTGTGGTCGCTTCAGATTGCCGTAAATCATCCGCTAGCAAGGAAAATTCGGAACGGATTTCCCTTGCCGAGGAGTGTATTCTCACTAAGTCAAAAAGTGCTGTGTTCAGCCATCGGCCTGCGAGAGTTCGGTGCTCGCGCCGTACGGGCACCCTGAGCGGATACACATCGATCTGGCAGCGAGGAGAGAATGAGGCAGAACTCCAAAATTTGCAAGTATTGTAGTAAAGAACCTATTACATTATAGAACTCTGATTCGATGGTTTTCAACATTTGTTCGTTTTGCCCCCCCTCCCCCTCAACCTTAGGAGGAATCTCCGTTCCTCCTTAATATTGACGACATTTCGGAGCAGCTGAGCGCGGCTAAAGAACTGAAGTTCAAGTTCAGTAGAACCTTCTGAACGCGGCGCAATAAGAGATTTGGTTTAATACGAGGTTTTTCGAGGATCCCGTTAACGTTGGTTGGGAATCACTCACTCAGTCACTGGAGGTCATCGATTGACTCAGAAGTTCCGCTCGTTACTTCGTCTCCGCCATTTGAAAGCCTTACTGTAGATACCTCATTGCACACCACGAAGCATCATCGTCCGATCGGAGTAATGAAAGAACATCGAGATTCTGGACGGAAATTCGTGGATCAAGAGATAGACAATTCGTGGAGAGCGGATTCACATCCGAGATCACAAGTGGATTCCCTTGAAATATCACGAAAGTGTTTTCATCGTTCGATCGTGAACTTGGAGTCGACCGAGTTACCGCGAAAGCGGACTGTTCCCATCAGGGACATCCCACTTTCCTTGTCCTCTACATCTTTATATATTCGGTCGTAGAGACTTGTCCTTCACTTATTTTCCTCTGATCATCTTTTCTTGCTGTTCTTGGATCTTTACTACGCGGGCTTCAAGCAGCAGCGTAGCCAGGGGAGGACCCAAGACTTTAGCCCGGGCCATGGAGCTCCATATTAAAGTTCATCATCATCTTCCGTTGCCCCTCCTCCAAAAATGGCTTTGCCCCACTTGTTTGTCGACACTGGCGTTTCCGAATCGATGATCTCGAACAGGAGGCATCCGTTGAAAGTGAAAGTTGTGGATGAGATGGCGATGGTTTCGGGGGAGGTTCCTCTGTGCTGAATGCACTCAACGGACGCGTTTTGAGACATTTTACACCGAAAACTGTCCTGTTTTGTGGCACTTCGCTACTGTCATAGCGTAGCAGTGAAGTTGTCATCCTGACTCGCGAGCGGGAAACCAATTGACTTTGAAAACGAAGTTCAAAAGCGACGGGAAGACTCTGCGAGATCGATAGGAAACCAAATCTTTCTGGCGTTTCATTGAGTGGCGCAAAGTCTAGAATGGTTCGGAAATGATCAGCGATAGGGAGGAGGACTCCCTCCGCAAAGAGGAGAAGGACCACGCAAGGGGGAGAGGGGGAAAGGAACCAAAGGCCAGGAATCAATGGAGAGTCTACTGAAGAGCGACCGTTGGTGCAGCAGGGAAACCCTCGTGGACTGAAGTTCCGAGACATCCTAGAGAGACTTCGATAACGGAGTCCAATCCGTGGAAGATCTTTGAGCGCGGTCCAAGAATTGCGCGGAGTGACATTTGGCGAAACCTAAAGTATTTTATATTTGAGGGCGTAATGGGTCGAAAGCGTACATGTCTGAGTAGAACCTCGGACGCCCCAAAGACTCCCAACCAACGCGCTTAGGAGAAGAACACAGCGATGTAGGGCTTAGGAGCGATCGAGAACGCCGATCTCTCTTCAGACTCCTCCGGAAGGGGGGACTCGATGTGAGTTCGTGATTTCACTCAACTCGGTATCATCGCGGTCAAAAAGTTACAGTCAGACTTCGGGTTGAAAAGACCTGAACTCTGGCGCCATAACTGTACATTTTTGTGGCGTAAGTTGAAAGCGACCATCCAGAAGTTAGCAAGTCAGAAATCAATCAGGACCCCAAACTTTGCCTCCATCGCTGACGAGCTCCAGTGGCAGTCTTCTCATTGAGTGATCTCAGAAGTTCCTCACTTTTAGTGTTCCATCAAGGTCTGGAATTTGTTACTGGTTGCATTCCGACTCAAGATAAAAAAAAATTTGTTTCAGCAAGATTAACTCCGAAGAGTGTGGCTTTTGAAGAAAATAGTCTTTCAATTTTTTTTGGAGATGAGAACGACTGGATTCCCAGGAAAGATTTGCTAAAAAAAGAGAATTTGAGAAAGAAGAGGGTCCTCAGAGCTCTTTGAGGACCCCCTCGGCCGCTCAAGAGGGGTCCGCGGATCCCCAGTGGGGGTCCTCGCCGAGAAAAAGGTTGGGAACCCCTGGTATACAGGGCGTCAACTTGAACATCAATCGGGATCTTCGGATTTCAATCAGTTCTTCAGGAACCTCCGAATGAGGGAGAACGACCACTTGGCTGTGAGGACAGAAGTCGTTCAAGAAAGTTGATTTCCTGGCCGCTCTTGAGAGAACGGTGACCAAAGGGATGCCAAGTGGTCAATCGTGTTCATTTTAGTCATCAAGCAGCTCCAAGGGAGGGATTCGGGACACCTTTGAAACTCGTGATATTGGGCGCAGATTTCTGATATTGTAATATCGTGAAATCCGGCTAATTGCTATGAAACTTAGGTTCTGCCTCATCTACGAAATGGAAGTTTGGGGCACTGAGTTCTCTACTTTGGCGTTGAAGTTCTACTCTCGCGGAGAAGAATCTGCCGCTCAATGGACTGTCTCAGCGTAGTGCGACTGGGAACGCTAGTTTGGAATAAACAGCAAATGGTTCTCTGAAACATCGGAATTAACAAAAACCCGATCTCTTCTCGAGACTTCCCTCACAATTAAGTTTACTGTTGTGCGGATCTGCGCCAACTTCGAGGAACTGTGGCTCTGAACCCACAGGAGTTCCAAAGGATCAGCTCGAAACGAGCATTCGCTTCGAGAGTTTCGAGGCATCGTTTCGTGGGAAGATGCTCATATTCGGCATTCTGGGAGCTGTTGACACCTCTACTGTCTAATTAGTGATTCTCAGGGCCGGATCTGGGAGAAATACCAGAATTGATTTCTACCTCAATTATCACCACAGACACTTCCACCATCTCCCGTTGCTTTCGCACATTCCTGACAAAAATCCCGTCTCGAGAACATTCAGCGTGCATAGAGAACATTTCTCAAGAATTTCTTGTCCGAATAGAATCATGGAACGAATTTCAAACGCTAGGGATCGATCCCACTTCATGGATGCGAAGTTGGGACGAGCGCGTCAACGATTCAAGAAACTTTTTATTCCTCGAAGCTCTCCGACTGATTCTTTCAGTTCTGCTTCAGCTCTCGCTTTCTCAGCAATTTTTCTTCACGGAATAACTCGGTCCACATCATTCTACTTCACGCGCGCGTGGCAGTCAAGCAGTTCTTGTCAGAAGAGTTCTTCGCCATACTTTTCGACTTGTTCGAAGGAAATAGTCTCAGAAAATGGTGTCATTCTGGCTGGTGTTCATCTCCTTGCATCTCCTCGAACAATGTCACTTACAACAACAACAACAACAACAACACGGAGGACAACAATCAGGAGAAGGATCGCGAGAGGAAAGCCTGGATCCGATGGAACTCGTGGCCGCTGCCGAAAAGTCCGCTCTGCAATTCGCTGTAGAGCCGGCTTCGCTCTTGATTGTGGATCTCGGGAAAGTCCTCACAAAGGGAAGTCTCAAACTCAACTCGAGTTTGTTGTCGCTCCAGCCTGCGAGATTGAAGTGGTCACCTATCAGAGAAATCGATGTTCACACTGAGCTCTCAGAAGCTCTCGCCGCTCCTCTCAAAATCATCCTCCTGACATCACGGGATGAACTTCAGCGGAATTCTGTGTTCTACGAATCGGATTTCACACAGAACATTCGACACAAATTCTTATTCCTCGTTCTCACGACATCAACAACCCGAAGACGAGGCCATCCATCGATCTTGTTCCCGGCTCGGACCATGTCTTGGGTAGGGAACAAAGTGAAAACCTTCAAATGTGCAGAAAACTTCGATAACTTGTTCATTAAGACAACTTCGACGCAGATCGCTGCTTGCGGCTCGACGATCTCGAAATGTACAGTGGAGCGCATTCGCTCCAAGATCACCTCCCCCGTGGGCCCATTCCCCGTTCGAATTCTCATAGGCGTTCGATGCAACGCTACTGAGTTCGAAAATGTGTTCAAAGTGACACCGATACGTTCAGCCAAAGATCCAATGAGATTCCATCTCACTCTGGGAGGCAATATTCTCCGACTCAGCTTTAACTCAGACTGTTATTCTTATATTCCGCTCAGACATGTAGATGTCACGGAGCTTCTTCGACCGTTCGAGCCGGAAGTTTGGTGTCTCATCGTAACGACGGCCGCCATCTTGGCGTTGTTATGTTCCAAGATTCAGAGGAAATCAAGTTTGGGAATTTTCGGCAACATCTTGCAGAGCACAGTCACTGTTCGAGAAATCGACTTCTCACCGAAAACTCATCCGAACACAATCATGGGCTGCGCAGCACTGGTATTCATCTTCTTCATTGGACATCTTTACTCAAACAGCGTGATGTCGTCGTTCTTGGATCCAACTCTCCACAAAAGCCCATTCGGGGAGTATCTTTGTCGTTTGAGCCCTTGGTGCGATAGCGTCAGTCAACTGGAAATGATTCTGGAGTATATGTCAGTTTGTGTCTTCCCTCAACATCTGCTTCTGAGAATCAAGAAACCTCTACGGCGGGTACGGACACCAGAGTCAGTCAATCAGTATACTGAACATCTGAATGTGGCTCAGAACCCGTTTCCCGGAGTATTCAGACAATTACCTCTAGTTCTGACTCAGAAGAGCATCATCATAGATCGGATCCTCCAGCATGGCATCGTATCACTCAGACGACAGAGAATCATTGAAACAGAGTATCGTCAAACCAGACGGGAATTCAGAAGATTCCGGAGCGAAACGTCGAACGTCGCGGAAACAAAACGCTTGAGAATCTATCTAGCGATACATGACAAGATCAAAGCTGAGTTTGCGTCCTATGATACGACCCTCGGACATTTCAATATCGATAGTTTCCTCAAAATCCAACCACTGTTTGAGTTATGCCTCCTCTCAAGCGTTGTGGCGTGTTGCCTTGAGTTCATCTGGACTCGGAGATCGTCGATGACTCGGTGCTTCGTTCAGGTGTGGAGTCGTTGGAGACTCCGGAAACTTCTTCGCTTTGATGCAACGATTGATTCGTTGTTTCGTCTGCTTCCGACAAAACTCAGAAGGATCATTACTCCAAGGAAGCCAAGCGAGGAGCGAGCAGTGGATGCGGACCAGTTATCTGAAACAGTCTCCAGGTCAATTGATACTCCTGAGTAGAGTGCGTCCTCTTCCCCGCCCCTCAATTTCCCCGAGGCTCTTTTGTGAAGAACGAATGCGTTCAGATTCTCGTATCGATATATTCTCATGACTCAGGTTATTGTCACAATGACTCTCACATTCCACAATAAATTGTTGCTCAAAGATTAACTCCCCTCGCTTACGCTTATTCGAAATTTTCTACCAGTGATTCGAAATCTGTTTCTTCCGTCACCTCCTTCTCAATACTTGGAAGGGTAAGGTCTAGTAGTCTTTTGTGGCTCATGGGAGCTCTAAGATGGGGAAGGATACACTTGAGTTTGCTGAACGATCTCTCACAACTGGCAATAGAAACGGCTATCGTCAGTAAAATCTAGATTGATACCCGAAGATTTCGAAATACGCTCTCGTCTCTATATCTACACCTATAAAGGCAAGCGTGCGTCTGTACCTGCGAAGTTTTTCGGAGTAATCTTTGAAACCACTCATTCGCTAACCCTAAAATTCTGTGGAGTCGTCAGGGACCCCATCGGACCTTCCCTCGTAAGGCGAGCCGTTTTGGAGAAAATTTGAGAAAACTTTCCAAAACGCGAATTTTTTAAGGTTTACGATCGAGTGCCCGTTTGGAACGTTTATTTGTTTTAAATAAAAAACCCGTTTTTCTTCGAAAATTTCCAGACAAAATGAAAATCCGTTTTTTTCATCCGTTCATGCCGGGAATCGGGATTTTTGTCGGGAATTCTCGCCGTCCCGGTCAGGCTCCGGGGCAGTGGAATGATTTGGTTAAGGACGTTGTTGTCGACATCCTTCTGTTCTTGAGAAAACTTTCCGGGACCCATGAGTCACTCGATCCCTCCACCACAAGTAACGGCTCCTTCTAGAAACCTTGGTGAAACGATCTCCGATTCCAAGAGAATCGAGGAGGTCTCCAATTCCAATGTGAATGCGATCACAGAGCTGATCAAGTGGCAGAATATTATAGAAGCAGTAGAATGAAATCTGAGAGCAACTTCCGATCAGAACATTTGGTGTGTCGAGATTCGAGCGAATCGATTCGTTGTTGTCACTGCGGTCCCGTCGTCACTTCCAACACAAACTGTCGCAAAAGCAGATCGAGATGAGTGACCTCAGTCCCGCAAACTCAAGAAGCTGGGTATGGTTGCATTTCACCAGAGAGGATGGTGACGTCGCGAAGTGTCGGTTGTGTAACAAACTGTTGAAGTGCAAGGGTGGACTAGGGAAGCACTTGAAGACACAACACTTAGTCAACGATGATGAGCCGCCAACACCCAGGTCCCAGCCTTCCCCCAGGAATTCATCGGCCCTCGGTCAGCGGCGAACAGGCTGCGAGGCACATGTGTCCACAGACTGTCGTTTGTTCACATCTTAGAAAGACGATTCGAGCGAAGGGAGGACGAAACGGCAAACGATACTGACGGGGAATCACCGCGCGCGGAGCTGGAAAGGCTTCGATGTGCTGTGTGAAAGGAAAGGAGAAACTGCCCGATTTGGATCCACCACCCGAGCCGTTGGCGTCGTTGATGGCAGACGATTCGCGAGAGTCGAAGCATTTTCTGAGAAATATAGCTCGCCGCCTCGAAAAGCTTTGACGTCAGCGCAAACAACACTCACCGCGATTTTCTCATTATGCGCGAGTGACCCTTTTGCAAGATCACTTCTTCACTCTGAAGTACCAAAGTATTATAGGTACGTGGAACAGCTCAATACGTCAATTTCAGCGACGAAAGTGGGGCAGACCAGTTGAAGGCCATGCAGATTTGTACGCATCCGATGTCTTAGGTTGTAAACATACAGTTCATCCAAACGATCAAGGATGTTTCCACTTGGGTCTTCTGTTGGTCAAGGTTCCAGCCATCCACACGGCCGCCAGTGCACCCCCTCCCTGTCTATACCTTTGTTCCCCGAGATTCCCCCGAGAGCGTTTCGATAGAGCTGACCATTTCCTCTTGTCCTCTTCGACGTCCGTTCCCCAGGAGGGCTCTTGCTGTCGCGCGAAGGGTCCGCTAGTTAAACTATAAAGTGAAGGAGCTCTACCGGTTTACTAACATGAATTTCGTTTCGAGTTTCGAGCAGTAGCCTCGCCATCGACTTCTACTTTGTAGAAAGTAGCGAAAGACCGGCGTCCAATTTTGCGCCGCCCGTCTCCCCTCTCACTTGAGCTCGCATATATTTAACTTTGAAATCGTCCAAGTCACTAACACTTGTCTGAGTGTGTAAATAAAAGTATAATTACATCGATAAATGGGGGAAGAATTTCGATGAGGCAAGCGATCTACTTGAAGGCGATAAAATCATCAGCAGGACCGGGGAGTGGAGTGCAGAGATGTTTTCGAATAGACACCTTCTCACTGTGCACTGCTATCACCAGAATCATATGCGATGAAAGTCGTTCTTCGACAACTGGCAAGAAGTTCGGTTCCTCCGATTTCGCCTCTCTCACTAAAATTCAGAAGAACTAGAGCGAATTCCTGAGAGTCAGAATACACAATAGGTTACTCTGGATGAAAGACCATCTTTGACGATGGTTCTCATTGTTGTATCTAGTGAGAATCACAGGTTTTTTAGTGCATATTTGCGCTGCTTTTAGAACCTGCTAGCTTTCCCGGTCACGCTTGGTGGCGGATACTTCTCTCAGCGTGTGCTCATGAGTCGAACTTCGTTGTGTACGATGACGACCCATCGCAGCAAACTTCCCTTTCAGAAACCCTTGACCGAGTCCTGACTCCCTCGATATTCATTGTTTTTTTTCGGAAATCGAATGAATACGGATTTGTATATTCATAGGAATTCAAAAACAAAAACGACCTCTTGCAGATCCTGACGAAGGCTCTGAGAAGCTCCTTCCATCGTGCGCGCTACACGAAGATCCACCCGACTCTCCGTTCCACAGCAGGGAGAATGTATCGGACAATGATGCGGAATGAGGGAATTTTTGACGAATTTTTTACTCCGAAGGCTACTACATAATACGAGAAGAAGTTTCATCTTTCTTCCGCTGTCAGTTTCTAAAACGAGGAAAGTGGACAAACCGTTCGCATGGAAGATGGCGGGGGTTATCGATAGTGATCGTACTGATCATATGCTTTCCAGACGCAAGTATGTTACATATCTTTCATTTGTAAATAGAGTGTTTTCTCATCGTTTTTCGCGGTCCTTTGTGGAGAACGAAAATGAGCTCGGATCCAGATTTGCGAATCCGAGTTCGACTGGATTCGGATTCTCGGGTTTGCCCATTGCTGGTGGGCAGCATATTCGCTCGACAAGAGTTAGCAGGTCGATGCCTCTATTTCGATTCGACCTCGGATACATGTTGCTCCAAGTCTGGTCTTCGAATACGCTTTTTGAAATTGACAAATGGACGATGGAAGTTGAAAACATGAGAAAATCGTTAATGCGTCGGACAGAACTGCATAGAGGGACATCCTTCGAGCGTCGCTATCAGATCTTTCAAACAATATCTCGAGAGAGTTTCCAGAACCTGTCTTCCCGAACCAATCCTCAAGAGAAATCTCGAGAAACGAATATGAAAACTCATCGAATATTCCTTCCTCGTCGCGACTCGCATGCATTTCCAACGACCAGTCGATGGAAGAAACGCGAACAGAACTTCCGAGCTCCATTATTCACGTTCCTCGAGCGAAATTTCTCGAATTTATGAAACGAATTCATGCAGCTCGAAAGCGCAGAGGAGATAAGCAGAAAGGAAACTCAGTTTCTTCAAAATCTATTCGCACAACTGTTGATTGGAAGTCATCCTCAGTTTCCGCCCAAGTGAGCAATCGAGCCACCGAACTTGAGAAATCTTTGAGCTTCTTCATTGAAATCCCTACTTTCTCTAAAATACTCAATTTCCAATCTAATTCTCCCAGAAATTAGTGGAACTTGGATGAGAATCTTAGGATCATTCCCGAAACGACACTTTCGATCATCTGGAATCACGTGTGACCAGCTGTGGATTTGGAGTATAAAGGTGACCAGCAGGTGTCGCCTTTATGTTTTGATGTGCAATAGAACCTCGATCATATCAACCTCGATTATATTGAAGATTTTTGGCTTTCATTGATGATATAATCGAGTTCCACTATATAAATGTTGTATCGTAAGAGCTCAAAACATGTCTGTTGAAATCGACCCTGGACTTGAACGTTGATTGCTTCAGTGATTAATTCGTAGCCTTCGGCAAAAGTATTGGCGCACTGTGTGTTATGTTTTCCCAGTCGACTATTAGGTGTAGATATGGAGACGAGAGCGTTTTTCGAAATCTTCGGGTATCTATCTAGATTTTACTGACGATAGCCGTTTCTATTGCCAGTTGTGAGAGATCGTTCATTCAGAGATTCAGAGATTTCGAATCACTGGTAGAAAATTTCGACTAAGCGTAAGCGAGAGTTAATCTTTGAGCAACAATTTATTGTGGAATACGAGAGTCATTGTGACAATAACCTGAGTCATGAGAATATATCAATACGAGAACCCGAACGCACGCGTTCTCCACTAAGGAGCTTCGGGGAACTTGAGGGGCGGGGAAGAGGACGCACTCTACTCAGGAGTATCAATAGACCTGAAGACTCTTTGAAATAACTGGTCCGGATCCACTGCTCGCTCTTCGTCTGGCTTCCTGGGAGTAATGATCCTTCTGAGTTTTGTCGGAATCAGACGAAACAACGGACCAATCGTTGCATCAAAAGATAGAAGTTTCCGGAGTCTCCAACGACTCCACACTTGAACGAAGCACCGAGTCATCGACGATCTCCGAGTCCAGATGAACTCAAGACACCACGCCACAACGCTTGAGAGGAGGCATAACTCAAACAGTGGTTGGATTTTGAGGAAACTATCCATATTGAAATATTCGAGGGTCGTATTATAGGACGCAAACTCCGCTTTGATTTTCTTTAGTATCGCTAGATTACCTCTCAAGATCGCCGTCTCTGCGACGTTCGTCGCCTCGCTCCGGAATCTTCTGAATTCCCGTCTAGTTTGACGATACTCTGTTTCAATGATTCTCTGTCGTCTGAGTGACACGATGCCATGCTGGAGGATCCGATCTATGATGATGCTCTTCTGAGTCAGAACTAGAGGTAATTGTCTGAATACTCCGGGAAACGGGTTCTGAGCCTCATCCAGATGTTCAGTATACTGATTGACTGACTCTGGTGTCCATACCCGCCGTAGAGGTTTCTTGATTCTCAGAAGCAGATGTTGAGGGAAGTAACAAACTGACATATACTTCAGAATCATTTCCAGTTGACTGACGCTATCGCACCAAGGGCTCAAACGACAAAGATACTCCCCGAATGGGTTTTTGTGGAGAGTTGGATCCAAGAACGACGACATCACGCTGTTTGAGTAGAGATGTCCGATGAAGAAGATGAATACCATTGCTGCGCAGCCCATGATTGTGTTCGGATGGGTTTTCGGCGAGAAGTCGATTTCCCCAACAGTTACTGTGCTCTGCAAGATGTTGCCGAAAATTCCCAAACTTGATTTCCTCTGAATCTTGGACCATAACAACGCCAAGATG
Organism: Neoseiulus cucumeris; assembly: GCA_021527715.1. Taxonomy (NCBI): domain Eukaryota; kingdom Metazoa; phylum Arthropoda; class Arachnida; order Mesostigmata; family Phytoseiidae; genus Neoseiulus; species Neoseiulus cucumeris. The sequence goes on along the minus strand of JAJSRV010000124.1, from coordinate 443,100 downwards.
GCGGCCGTAGTTACGATGAGACACCAAACTTCCGGCTCGAACGGTCGTAGAAGCTCCGTGACATCCACATGTCTGAGGGGAATGTAAGAATAACAGCCTTATTTCCAGTTGAGTCGAAGAATATGGCTTCCCTGAGTGAGATGGGATCTCACTGGATCGTCGGCTGGATGTATCGGTCTCACAAAGAACACATTTTCGAACTGAGTAGTGTTGCATCGGACTTGCACAAGAATTTTTACAACAAATGGGCCCACGGGGGAGGTGATCTTGGAGCGAATGCGCTCTACTGTACATTTCGATGTCGTCGAGCCGCAAGCAGCGATCTGCGTCGAAGTTGTCTTGATGAACAAGTTATCGAAGTTTTTTTCACATTTTAAGGTTTCCACTTTGTTCCCTACCCAAGACATGGTCCGAGCCGGGAACAAGATCGATGGATGGCCTTGTCTTCGGATTTTTGATGTTGTGAAAACGAGGAATAAGAATTTGTGTCGAATGTTCTGTGTGAAATCCGATTTGTAGAACACAGATTTCCGCTGAAGTTCATCCTGTGATGTCAGGAGGATGATTTTGAGAGGAGCGGCGAGAGCTTCTGAGAGCTCAGTGTGAACATCGCTTTTCGTGATAGGTGACCACTTCAATCTCGCAGGCTGGAGGGACAACAAACTCGATTTGGTTTTCAGACTGCCCTTTGTGAGGACTTTCCCGAGATCCACAATCAAGAGCGAAGCCGGCTCTACAGCGAATTGCAGAGCGGACTTTTCGGCAGCGGCCACGAGTTCTTTCGGATCCAGGCTTTCCTTTCGCGATCCTTTTCCTGGTTGTTGTCCTCCGTGTTGTTGTTGTTGTTGTTGTTGTAAGTGACATTGTTCGAGGAGATGCAAGGAGATGATCACCAGCCAGAATGACACCATTTTCTGAAACTATTCCCTTCGAACAAGTCGAAAAGTATGGCGAAGAACTCTTCTGACAAGAACTGCTTGACTGCCACGCGCGCGTGAAGTAGAATGATGTGGACCGAGTTATTCCGTGAAGAAAAATTGCTGAGAAAGCGAGAGCTGAAGCAGAACTGAAAGAATCAGTCGGAGAGCTTCGAGGAATAAGAAGTTTCTTGAATCGTTGACGCGCTCGTCCCAACTTCGCATCCATGAAGTGGGATCGATCCCTGGCGTTAAGAATTCCTTCCATGAGTCTATTCGGACAAGAAATTCTTGGAAAATGTTCTCTATGCACGCTGAATGTTCTCGAGACGGGATTTTTGTCAGGAATGTGCGAAAGCAACGGGAGATGGTGGAAGTGTCTGTGGTGATAATTGAGGTAGAAATCAATGCTGGTATTTCTCCCAGATCCGGCCCTGAGAATCACTAATTAGACAGTAGAGGTGTCAACAGCTCCCAGAATGCCGAATATGAGCATCTTCCCACGAAACGATGCCTCGAAACTCTCGAAGCGAATGCTCGTTTCGAGCTGATCCTTTGGAACTCCTGTGGGTTCGGAGCCACAGTTCCTCGAAGTTGGCGCAGCTCCGCACAACAGTCACCTTATTTGTGAGGGAAGTCTCGAGAAGAGATCGGGTTTTTGTTGTTTCCGATGTTTCAGAGAACCGTTTGCTGTTTATTCCAAACTAGCGTTCCCAGTCGCACTCCGCTGAGACAGTCCATTGAGCGGCAGATTCTTCTCCGCGAGAGTTGAACTTCGTCGCCGAAGTCGAGGACTCAGTGCCCCGAACTTCCTTTTCGTGGATGAGGCAGAACCTAAGTTTCATAGCAATTAGCCGGATTTCACGATATTACAATATCAGAAATCTGCGCCCAATATCACGAGTTTCAAAGGTGTCCCGAATCCCTCCCTTGGAGCTGCTTGATGACTAAAATGAACACGATTGACCACTTGGCATCCCTTTGGTCACCGTTCTCTCAAGAGCGGCCAGGAAATCAACTTTCTTGAACGACTTCTGTCCTCACAGCCAAGTGGTCGTTCTCCCTCATTCGGAGGTTCCTGAAGAACTGATTGAAATCCGAAGATCCCGATTGATGTTCAAGTTGACGCCCTGTATACCAGGGGTTCCCAACCTTTTTCTCGGCGAGGACCCCCACTGGGGATCCGCGGACCCCTCTTGAGCGGCCGAGGGGGTCCTCAAAGAGCTCTGAGGACCCTCTTCTTTCTCAAATTCTCTTTTTTTAGCAAATCTTTCCTGGGAATCCAGTCGTTCTCATCTCCAAAAAAAATTGAAAGACTATTTTCTTCAAAAGCCACACTCTTCGGAGTTAATCTTGCTGAAACAAATTTTTTTTTATCTTGAGTCGGAATGCAACCAGTAACAAATTCCAGACCTTGATGGAACACTAAAAGTGAGGAACTTCTGAGATCACTCAATGAGAAGACTGCCACTGGAGCTCGTCAGCGATGGAGGCAAGGTTTGGGGTCCTGATTGATTTCTGACTTGCTAACTTCTGGATGGTCGCTTTCAACTTACGCCACAAAATTGTGCAGTTGTGGCGCCAGAGTTCAGGTCTTTTCAACCCGAAGTCTGACTGTAACTTTTTGACCGCGATGATACCGAGTTGAGTGAAATCACGAACTCACATCGAGTCCCCCCTTCCGGAGGAGTCTGAAGAGAGATCGGCGTTCTCGATCGCTCCTAAGCCCTACATCGCTGTGTTCTTCTCCTAAGCGCGTTGGTTGGGAGTCTTTGGGGCGTCCGAGGTTCTACTCAGACATGTACGCTTTCGACCCATTTCGCCCTCAAATATAAAATACTTTAGGTTTCGCCAAATGTCACTCCGCGCAATTCTTGGACCGCGCTCAAAGATCTTCCACGGATTGGACTCCGTTATCGAAGTCTCTCTAGGATGTCTCGGAACTTCAGTCCACGAGGGTTTCCCTGCTGCACCAACGGTCGCTCTTCAGTAGACTCTCCATTGATTCCTGGCCTTTGGTTCCTTTCCCCCTCTCCCCCTTGCGTGGTCCTTCTCCTCTTTGCGGAGGGAGTCCTCCTCCCTATCGCTGATCATTTCCGAACCATTCTAGACTTTGCGCCACTCAATGAAACGCCAGAAAGATTTGGTTTCCTATCGATCTCGCAGAGTCTTCCCGTCGCTTTTGAACTTCGTTTTCAAAGTCAATTGGTTTCCCGCTCGCGAGTCAGGATGACAACTTCACTGCTACGCTATGACAGTAGCGAAGTGCCACAAAACAGGACAGTTTTCGGTGTAAAATGTCTCAAAACGCGTCCGTTGAGTGCATTCAGCACAGAGGAACCTCCCCCGAAACCATCGCCATCTCCTCCACAACTTTCACTTTCAACGGATGCCTCCTGTTCGAGATCATCGATTCGGAAACGCCAGTGTCGACAAACAAGTGGGGCAAAGCCATTTTTGGAGGAGGGGCAACGGAAGATGATGATGAACTTTAATATGGAGCTCCATGGCCCGGGCTAAAGTCTTGGGTCCTCCCCTGGCTACGCTGCTGCTTGAAGCCCGCGTAGTAAAGATCCAAGAACAGCAAGAAAAGATGATCAGAGGCAAGTAAGTGGAGGACAAGTCTCTACGACCGAATATATAAAGATGTAGAGGACAAGGAAAGTGGGATGTCCCTGATGGGAACAGTCCGCTTTCGCGGTAACTCGGTCGACTCCAAGTTCACGATCGAACGATGAAAACACTTTCGTGATATTTCAAGGGAATCCACTTGTGATCTCGGATGTGAATCCACTCTCCACGAAGTGTCTATCTCTTGATCCACGAATTTCCGTCCAGAATCTCGATGTTCTTTCATTACTCCGATCGGACGATGATGCTTCGTGGTGTGCAATGAGGTATCTACAGTAAGGCTTTCAAATGGCGGAGACGAAGTAACGAGCGGAACTTCTGAGTCAATCGATGACCTCCAGTGACTGAGTGAGTGATTCCCAACCAACGTTAACGGGATCCTCGAAAAACCTCGTATTAAACCAAATCTCTTATTGCGCCGCGTTCAGAAGGTTCTACTGAACTTGAACTTCAGTTCTTTAGCCGCGCTCAGCTGCTCCGAAATGTCGTCAATATTAAGGAGGAACGGAGATTCCTCCTAAGGTTGAGGGGGAGGGGGGGCAAAACGAACAAATGTTGAAAACCATCGAATCAGAGTTCTATAATGTAATAGGTTCTTTACTACAATACTTGCAAATTTTGGAGTTCTGCCTCATTCTCTCCTCGCTGCCAGATCGATGTGTATCCGCTCAGGGTGCCCGTACGGCGCGAGCACCGAACTCTCGCAGGCCGATGGCTGAACACAGCACTTTTTGACTTAGTGAGAATACACTCCTCGGCAAGGGAAATCCGTTCCGAATTTTCCTTGCTAGCGGATGATTTACGGCAATCTGAAGCGACCACACGGCCACGCACTCCAAGCAGAACACAAAACAGAGGCTGATCAGACAGATTTCGAAAATCGGTTCCATCTTCGAGAAACTATCCATATCGAACCAGTCGGTGGGGGTTTCAAACTCCATGAGTCTCGTCATACCAAACAGTCTCCGGGACACTTTGTCAGCTTTTCCCATTGCCCTGACGGAAGGAAGTCTGAGGAATTTCTTTATGTCTTCATCCGAGGGGTCCGACAACACCTTCGAGACGATCGATTGTTGAGTTCACCCGAACAGGAACGAGTAGCAACTGACATTTGGTTGCTGATTGTCGGAAGGAGAGAGGTTTAGCCTTTTGAATGTAGGACTCATTGAGACCTTGAAGTTTCTCCACCCGTCCTGAAGATATGACATCATTTTTCCGCATTGGTTTTCCAACGAGAAAACGCTGTTTCTGGTTCAAAACATTCTCATTGAAACAGTCCATGTTGCAAAAAGGATGGTGAGTAGCAGAGAAGACCGTACTGGCAATCCGTCGCTTTCGTACATGATGTAACGAAACTGGGGTCCAGAAAGAACGACATGAACAAGTTCGTGTAGATATGTCCAACGAAAAAACACAATGCGAGAACACAGCCAATCAAGAGCAAGTGGAAAAACCGTCGAATTTCGGGCTTCAGTTCGATGCCTGTTATGAAACTCATCATGGTCCTGGAGTACAGATTCAGGAACGTGTCGAGTTTGAGCCACGAGATGATTCCCACAAGCACGATTATGATGAGTAGCATCCAAATCCAAACTTCCATTTCGAAGGGCTTGAACAGCGCTGAGACATCGGTTTCACGCTAATAGATCAGAGAGAAACATTGTGACGCTGTGCCTCGACGCGTCAAGTACTGCATTGCCATAAGTCTAGAATAAGAAGAGTACGGTACAGTGGTCACGTGGAAGCGAGCTTTGATCGCGATCGTTCCACACGATATTAAGCCCAGGAGATATGTGTCCGACTTCCCTAATTTCACAGTTTTCTCGTGGGAGACTTGCGTCATGGAACAAACTTCTTCTTTCGGGAAACAGGTTTCCATGGAACCGTTCCCGATCCAAAACACCAGATGATCGAATCGATGAACACAATGGAAGTTTCGGTTTCCATCTCTCTTCCAGAACAGAGTGTTGACAGAGAAGGTGTTCTCCGGATCGAAGCGTTCGTCAATCGCGATGTGCAGCAGGCAGTTATGACGAAAATTTTGGAATGGGTCAGGAATGGAGAAAGGAAATTTCATGTGGAACGGCTTCTCCGAGATGACGATGACTTTCAGATTGGTCGCCAAAACATCGAAATACAGGGGTGACACTAGTTGGCCTGACATGCCAATGTAGTTTTGTGTCCCCTGCAGCACAATGACCAACAAGCTCGCGTTGATCCTGAAACCCTCTCTTAGGACTCGAGTGCCTGTGTCAAAGATGAGCAGTTCCGTAGGCTGAATGTCGCGCCGAAGGGCGAAGTTTTCGGTCTCGACCACAACGTGCATCGCCGTGAGTTTTCTGGGGACTTCACTTTCGATGAGGATTAAACCGTACAGGAAGAATGTCATTGATGCCATGGTAAACATCTTATGATGTTTAGAAACACCTTCCGTAAGAAGTAGCACACGCGGACTTCTCAGCTGTTTGAATTCCTCAAACCGCTCGCTCCGAATAAGAATCCGTCAATGCGAACGATTCGAGAAAGCTTCAATATTCAACACAAGTTTTCCAAGTCGTCTCATCAAACTGAGCAGTCGAGGATTCGGAGGCTCCTGGGGTGCCGTCGTTTTCTCTTCAGTTCCAAAGATCTCCGAAGTTCCAGATTGTTTCAAATCTCGAGTCATTCAAGGGTTCATTGACTTGGCGGTTGGCTTCTTCGATTTTGCCATCTTGGCTATTTTAATCGACTGCACAACGAAACAATCCTTCGAGCTCCCTTCTCAGAATCGCCGAGGGAAATGTGAGGCTGCCTCACCATTCCTTCTATCTCTGGCGAAACATCTAAAAAATAGTTCAAAATGAGATTTCACTGTAATTTTTCCGTTTTTTGATTCGTGGTCGGAAGCGAACTGGGAGATTGTTGTTGTCTTCGGCAGCTCCCCCTCCTCCCCCACCCTACGTCTCGGGTTTTCAAAGATCCACAATGAAACAAGATCGCGCTCCCCTCGTTCCTTGTGTCCAATGGGGCACTGTGCGTGGAAACTCCGGACTCCCAATGCTCCTCAATCGTCGTCGGACTCGCCGAAGGCAGCCACAAGCTCCCAATTCACTTTTCCCTACGCGCCGCGCGCCTCCTTGACACATGCGTGACGATGAGGAGGATTGGTCTGGCTTTTTCCTAAAGTCGCTACGAACGCTACTCGGGTAACGGAGCCGGTGTACTCACCACGCATGCATTGGATCTTGATTCTTAAAAGTAACGACGTTGTTCCAGATCTTCACATCGACGTCGAAAGAAGTTTTTCCAATTTCCAGGAAAAGAGTTCGCCGTCCTTCACTGCGGTGATTCTTGCATCCAGTGAAAGCAGAACTGTGGCTGATGAAGTGTATCTTGCGCGAATAGAATTCTTCGTCCGGATCGACGCTTGATCCGGAGTCCGACGAGGAATCGACGAAGACAGCAGCTGTTTGTGTGGCGGAAGGTGTGGTAGATGTGAGCGTGGTTTGCTTGAATCGTGTTTAGCCAATGCTGCAGTCGACGATCGGAGACTGAGTTCGACCTCTGTAGCTTCTCGTGTCCGGTGGTTTCTATCCGAACGGAGTCACTGCCCTTTGAATGCACGGTTCGTCCGAACACGAGGTCAAAAGGCACTTCGTCCATGTTTCCGATATTGTCATGGGTGATGTTCACGGAGACTCTGTCGACGAATGTCCTGAAGTCCAAAATCTTCTGGATTGAGTCGGGGGGCAAAAGTTGTCCGACACTAGTGCTGCGTCGTAGGCTGAGATGATTTCGCTTCATGAAATTTTGGGCCCACTCGCTCGAACCCTTGAATGCCGTTTCTCCGGTTTTTGCAGCCTCCTCGAGCGCTTTCTTCTGAATATCTGTCACTTGGACCGCTCTCTTCTTCGATCGCTTTTCAAGAACCCAGTCTAGAACTTTCTTCTCTAACGGAAGATATTTCAGAGTACCTTTCCTCAAACTTCGCCGATGCTTCTGGGTGCTCTTGAAGGTACTCTCTTTTTTTCGCCAATCGCTCAGCATAGTTTTGGAGCAATCAAATTTCAGAGTTTCCGCCGTCATTCCATGGAGTCGAGCAAACGCGATAGCCTCTAATTTCTTCGAAACTGTATTTGAGACTCTCATGATGTTGAATCACGAAATGCTGGAAAAGTGATAAGTTTGAGCGTTCTCTCCCTTTTCGATTTTTCCACGGACTTCAACGAAGCTGAGAACAGATGAAATTCGCCAAAGCTTGTATACAGTAGACAACACGAAGAAATCTGAACCATTCAACTGACTCTTATGCTTCCCAATTTGGGCGTCCGACAAATTCACAAACGGGAACAGATTTCACTGAATTTCGATTCGGATTGGGGTCCGAACTGCACTTGTGTACGTTAAAATGAGTTGTGTCGAATATTTTGCCGAGCGGTTGGAGCGCTGAATGTGTGTAATTAGAACAGAGCACATCTATCAGAAGTGACATCTCAATCAAAACTCGCAAATGATAACTCGATCGGTGGCTTCAGACATTTTCAAGAACACAAACGAATGCAGTTCCACTCACATCAGCCAACTTTCACGAAGTTGAGTCATCGACTCCATCGCGCTAATTCCTCAATAGTGATATCGGGCCCTAAAAAAATATGGTTGAAAGGTGCAGTAACGCCCTCGAAAGCATGGTTATGTCGTTTTGGGAGTACCTATGTGAGTTTCAAAAATATGTCAGGTCCTTCCGACAGCATGATTCAGATTATATTCACAAACTGAGCCAGAATCTGATTTCTGGCGTGTAGTTCATCTCGCTCCAGTTCATCCCGAGCTCCGTGTCTGAGATCCGCGCTACGCGGCAATCGAGCGCGGCTTCTCGAGTGGCCCCTTGGATTGCGATGGTAGCGATATCAGATTCGATGTGTGTCTTCGGGGCTTAAGGGATTGTTACCTGCCACGTTCGTTATTTGATAAATTCTTTATCTGATAAGTTCGTTATCTGATAAGTTCGCTTTCTGCCAGTTCGCTATCTGACAAGTTCGTTATACAAAAAGTTAGTTATCTGGTACGTTCGTTATCTGCGAGATTTCAGGTAGATTGGAAATTGAGTATTTTAGAGAAAGAAGGGATTTCAATGAAGAAGCTCAAAGATTTCTCAAGTTCGGTGGCTCGATTGCCCACTTGAGCGGAAACTGAGGATGACTTCCAATCAACAGTTGGAGGAATAGATTTTGAAGAAAGAAACTGAGTTTCCTTTCTGCTTATTTCCTCTGCGCTTTCGAGATGCATGAATTCGTTTCACAAATTCGAGAAATTTCGCTCGAGGAATGTGAATAATGGAGCTCGCAAGTTCTTTCCGCGTTTCTTCCATCGACTGCTCGTTGGAAATGCATGCGAGTCGCGACGAGGAAGGAATATTCGATGAGTTTTCATATTCGTTTCTCGAGATTCCTCTTGAGGATTGGTTCGGGAAGACAGGTTCTGGAAACTCTCTCGAGATATTGTTGGAAAGATCTGATAGCGACGCTCGAAGGATGTCCCTCTATGCAGTTCTTTCCGACGCATTAACGATTTTCTCATGTTTTCAACTTCCATCGTCCACTTGCCAATTTCACAAAGCGTATTCGAAGACCAGACTTGGAGAAACATGTCTCCGAGGTCGAATCGAAATAGAGGCATCGACCTGCTAACTCTTGCCGAGCGAATATGCTGCCCACCAGCAATGGGCAAACCCGAGAATCCGAATCCAGTCGAACTCGGATTCGCAAATCTGGATCCGAGCTCATTTTCGTTCTCCACGAGGACCGCGAAATGGAAAACGACGAGAAAACACGCTACAGTGTTCCCTCGCTATTCGCGGTTAATTGGTTCCGAGCCCGACCGCGAATAGCGCGTTTCCGCGAATAATGAAACTTTTTTCCGCGAACCTATATTTTTGTCGGGAAACACCCTATAATCATCAGGTAATCATCGAATCATAATTGCTTAGGATTTTATGGTACTTTCTTTAATTCAATGTGCGTTGCATAAGACGATTCCGTTTTTTAGTCGAGGAAGAATGAGAATGTGAAGGAAGAATGCAAAGAATGTTTATTGCACAAGAATCGAGAGAGTTAGAGGTTATGACGGATAAATAATATGATAGCAAGCAGGATAGCGTGACTTCAGTCCTCCTCGAAGAGGATCGTCTCGTCATCTGATATCACAATCTCGGGTTCTTCTTGAGGTGATGATATGTCGGTCGTGCACCGGTCTCTCGGGGTGCGATCGATGAACATGGTGATTGGCAGCTGGCTGCGCTCCTTCTTCATCTGACTCAGTAGGGTCTTGTACGGGCCAACAGCCGAATCCAGTGCACATTGGAATTGGAGGGCACGATCCATGTTCGGATCCCACTCCAACATCTTTGCCTGTGCCTCCCTAACGAGCCTCGTTACCTGAGCGAGGCGCTCCAAAGACAGTCCATCCTGGATCTTGCTATCGGAATCCTCCTGTTCGTCTCCTACATCTTCGTCACTCTCCATTGAATCCTCCGCACCCTCCAGCAGATCTTCTTCAGATAATATGAGAGGATCAATGTTCAGAAGTTCCTGAACGTCATCGCGATTCATGTCCTTGAATCCTTCGCCTTCAAGCTGATGTGCGTAATGGAGTGTGTCGCTGACCGCGACGTCGAGCACGTTGTCTGCTGAGGAGTCGTTTACGGCCTCAACAGATTGTGGCCAGAGATGCTTCCAGCTCGATTTGACTGTTTCTGATTTCATTGCCTGCATGGCCCCGCGAATATTATCCAGGCAAGTCGCAATCGTAAAACTCTTCCAATATTCTCTGAGCGAGAAATCTTCGTTGCTATCCATCTTGTCGACGAGATGTTTCATGAAGCTTCGAACGTAGAGCGCCTTGAAGGCTCGAATAACGCCCTGATCCATTGGTTGGATCAGAGACGTCGTATTCGGAGGAAGATATTCGATCCTCACACCCTCGTGAGTCAAGTCGTCGGTGTGCCCACCCGCGTTGTCCATGAGGAGGAGCACCTTGAACTCGAGGCTTTTCTCTTCAAGGTATGTCTTGACTTGAGGGATGAAACAACCCTTGAACCAGTCCGATGTCAACTGTTTCGTAATCCAGCTCTTCTTCTGGTGCATCCAGTAGACCGGCAGACAGTTTTTGTTCTTGTTTTTCAGTGCCCTTGGATTTTTTGACTTATAGATGAGCGCTGGCTTCAATAGGAAGCCTGCGGCGTTCCCACACATCACCAGAGTTAGTCGGTCCTTGTAAGTTTTCAAACCTGACTTCTGTGCGCTCTCCTTAAAGAGAAACGTACGGGACGGTAGCCTCTTCCACAGAAGTCCGGTTTCGTCCATGTTGAAGACTTGCTCCGGTCTGTATTGGCCTTCCGCAAGAATTTTAGGAAACACAGTTGTTACGTATTTGTCCGCAGCGGGCTGGTCCGCGGAAGCCGCTTCCCCGTGAAGGAGAGCGCTTGTCAACTGGTATCTCTTGCAGAATTTTGCAAACCATCCATTGCTGGCAACGAAATTGGGTACCGCCGAGGCAGAGGATCTTGAAGTATCCTCTGCCGATGTGAATTCTTTGTACAGCTGCTTCGCTTTTTCTTGAAGGATTGGTGTATCAAGAGGAATTTCTTGCGCGCGCCTGGCGCTGATCCACTGCGCTAGCGCGGCTTCAGTCTTAAGTATTTTTTCATTACGGGGCGTCACTGCACATTTTGCATTTCTGTTGAAGGATATGCTCGCCGCTGCGCGGATTGAAGTCCCTTTGTCGCGGATAGACCGAACGGTTGATTCGTTGATTTTATAGAGTCTCGCTACTTCCGCGACTTTCTTACCCGCAGTCAGCTTATCCAGGAGATTAACTTTTTCATGGATGGTCAGACATGCCTTCTTCCGTTTTGTCTGATTGTTTGAAGAAGGCGAAGGTAGTGACCGTTTCGGAGACATTTTGGACACAGCTAACGAATTGTCGAGAGAAGAACCAACTGCGTCCAGAGCTCATCGACATAACTTCGTCAACTTCCAGAGAGCGGAAGACCTGTGGCGCCCCCTGAGTGCTGTTGTGCTTGAGAGCATCACGGCGCGGCGTAGACTTCTTTTTCGGCCCTCAACGACAGGAATCCGGTGTTGCCATAGCTCGGTACCGAGACGGGATCGGTTATGACTTATGACCAAATATCTAAGAGACAAAACCTCTCTTCGAGTGGCTTGGACACCGTACTGCAGTGCACGGGGCACTCTGGAGACAATCTGTGACTCAAGCCATTCGTTTTCCGGAGTCAAAGCCGAGGAAAATTGAACGACGAGAGGGGAAGAATCCTGAATTTAGTGTTGGCGATGCATAGCGACACGAAAAGTTGTCGACCAGAAGGGAACAGACCAGCCAAAACCTAATTGGCTTTGAACACAGCAATTCCATCAATCATAGGCCATTTATAGACAATTTATAGGATATATATACCAAATTTCAAAAACCGCGAATCAGCGAATTCCGCGAATAAGGAACCGCGAATACGCGAGGGAACACTGTATTTACAAATGAAAGATATGTAACATATATTATGCGTCTTGAAAGCACATCACCAGTAAGATCACTATCAATAACCCTCGCCATCCTCCATGCGAACTGTCGGTCCACTTTCCTCGTTCTAGAAACTGACAGCGGAAGAAAGATGAAACTTCTTCTCGTATTATGTAGTAGCCTTCAGAGTGAAAAATTCGTCGAAAATTCCCTCATTCCGCATCATTGTCCGAGTCATTCTCCCTTCTGTGGAACGGAGAGTTGGGTGGATCTTCGTCTCGCGCGCACAATGGAAGGAGCTCCACAGAGACTTCGTCAGGATCTGCAAGAGGTCGTTTTTGTTTTTGAATTCCTATGAATATACAAATCCGTATTCGTTCGATTTCCGAAAAAAACAATGAATATCGAGGGAGTCAGGACTCGGTCAAGGGTTTCTGAAAGGGAAGTTTGATGCGATGGGTCGTCATCGTACACAACGAAGTTCGACTCGTGAGCTCACGCTGTGAGAAGTATCCACCACCAAGCGTGACCGGGAACGCTAGCAGGTCCTAAAAGCGGCGCACTGAAAAACCTGTGATTCTCACTTGATACAACAATGAGAACCATCGTCGAAGATGGTCTTTCATCCAGAGTAACCTATTGTGTATTCTGACTCTCAGGAATTCGCTCTAGTTCTTCTGAATTTTAGTGAGAGAGGCTAAATCGGATTAACCGAACTTCTTGCCAGTTGTCGAAGAACGACTTTCATCGCATATGATTCTGGTGATAGCAGTGCACAGTGAGAAGGTGTCTATTCGAAAACATCTCTGCACTCCACTCCCCGGTCCTGTTGATGATTTGATCGCCTTCAAGTAGAACGCTTGCCTCATCGAAATTCTTCCCCCATTTATCGATGTAATTATACTTTATTTTACACAATCAGGCATGTGTGAGTAACTTTGACGATTTCAAAATTAAATATATTCGAGTGCAAGGGAGAGGGGAGACGGGCGGCGCAAAATTGGACGCCGGTCTTTCGCTACTTTCTACAAAGTAGAAGTCGATGGCGAGGTTACTGCAAACTCGAAACGGAATTCATGTTAGTAAACCGGTAGAGCTCCTTCACTTTATAGTTCAACTAGCGGACCCTTCGCGCGACAGCAAGAGCCCTCCTGCGGAACGGACGTCGAAGAGGACAAGAGGAAATGGTCAGCTCTATCGAAACGCTCTCGGGGGAATCAACAACAAAGGTATAGACAGGGAGGGGGTGCACTGGCGGCCGTGTGGATGGCTGGAACCTTGACCAACAGAAGACTCAAGTGGAAACATCCTTGATCGTTTGGATGAACTGTATACAAACGACCTAAGACATCGGAGGCGTACAAATCTGCATGGCCCTCAACTGGTCTGCCCCGCTTTCGTCGCTGAAATTGACGTCTTGAGCTGTTCCACGTACCTATAATACTTTGGTACTTCAGAGTGAAGAAGTGTTCTTGCAAACGGGTCACTCGCACATAATGAGAAAAACGCGGTGAGTGTTGTTTGCGCTGAAGTCAAAGCTTTTCGAGGCGGCGAGCTATATTTCTCAAAAAATGCTTCGACTCTCGCGAATCGCCTGCCACCAACGACGCCAACGGATCGGGTGGTGGATCCAAATCGGGCAGTTTCACCTGTCCTTTCACTCAGCACATCGAAGCCTTTCCAGCTCCGCGCGCGGTGATTCCCCGTCAGTATCGTTTGCCGTTTCGTCCTCCCTTCGCTCGAATCGTCTTTCTAAGATGTGAAGAAACGACAGTCCGTGGACACATGTGTCTCGCGGCCTGTTCGCCGCTGAGCGACGGCCGATGAATCCCTCATTCTTTTTGCACCGGGAGTCTTCCTTCCTATCGCTGCTCGTTTTCGAACCATCTCTATCCGTAGGTTTCACTTCACGTAGCCTTTGCGCGCGAAACTCCCCTACACAAGTCGAACTTCGTTACCAAATAGGCATGGTTCCCGTTTGAACGGAAAATTGGCCCGTTTAAACGGGTCCGTTTTCTTTTTTGACTCGTTTAAAAACGGGTTTTTAATTTGTCTGAAAAGTATCTAAACTTGTAGAGGAAGATGACCTCTACAAAAAACCCTGTGACCTCAACCCTCGGATCCCCTCGGTTTTCGAGTTATTTGGAAATTTCGAATCGTGTCGATGAGTTTGTTCGTCCGGCGCCGGGCTCAGAAAAATCACGATCCGAGACATTTTTTCGACTTTTTTCGGAAACGGTTAGAGATACGGATGAAGTTCCCATGAGGAAACTTGTTCATCTCGATGATCCCAACCGAAGTGGAGCCGTTTCGGAGAAAATGTGAGAAACCTTCCAGAACTAGGGCTACCAAAATCCCGCGAATTCCCGAAAAATCGATTCCCGGGAAATCGCGGGATTTTCCGGGAATCGGCTCCATCTTAGGAAACCGGTTCTTTAGGGTTCCGGGCCACGGGAGCGCGGGCCAGAGAGCGGCTTTCAATCGCAAAACTCGGTTCTCCTCGCTTCCAAGCCGAGGCAATGTGAGCCACGGTCCCAGAAATTCCCGGGATTTCTGAATCGAATAGGGTTCAGGGATAGAGTATATTGATTGATGTTTTGAGCTACACGATTGTTGTCGTTGTAGAAACGAGCGAAGCAACACAAGGCTATCCAGAGTGCCCGGTGCCGGGGAGTTTCCACTGAAGTCCCTTTCCGGATTCACCGAAGTCGGCTGCAGTGTTGTGAGTTTGCGGAGGCAGGAATCAAGCAAATTTCCGCGACCCTGACCTGCCTCGAATAACTTCATCTCTGAGCGTAGTCTTGCAGCTTGCATTGCGACTGCGGTTCCTTCTGGAGGAGCGGGGTGGTGAAAACGTTGCTGAAGGTTATCTGCGTCGATGCTTCTCCAAACGGTGGTGGTTGTTCCTTCTGCTCCGGTTCACTGATATCGGGATCGTACGTTAAAATTCGGAGAATCAGGTCTTGGAGATCTTTTTTCGAGGGTCGGCTGCCTCCTAGACAGCTCTCGATTTCGAACTCAAAGTCCGGATTTAACAGATATTGGAGAAGTGTAGAAAGCAACGACCTCCTCGTTGACATTTCCTCCGACACAGCAGATCTAAGAGCAGCGGAGAGGTTCGTATTGATTTGTGAGAGGCTGTCCATCAAGATCATTAGGATTCGATCGGCATGAGCCAGGGTGGCTTTTGAGGAGCATAAACACACCATGGCTGTTTTAAACGGAAGGAGCACATCCAGGATGCCCTGGAGTTCCTTCTTGGCCGCTCGGTTGAAGATTGGTTCGTTGTTTTCTTCTAGAATCTCATTGAGGGCCGGCAAGATTATCATAGTTCGTTCTAGCATCTGAATTGTTGAATACCATCTTATTTTGGTATCAAGGATAATGCCAAGCGGACGTCCGTTGTATTCTGATGATCCTGTCAATTCGCGGAGCCTGAAACCTTTTCGGACCGCTCTTCTTTTTGGCTACGAGAACTTTCAAACGGAGGATTCCGGTCTCTATGGGCTCTCCGTGGAAGTGAAACGGTGACGGAAAGGCTGAGAGAAACGATGACGTCATATGAAAATGGATTGAAAGAGTTCGACAATCCAATCCAATACAAGTTCCCCGAAGAATATCAACCGATTGAGCAGCACACAGAACTTTCGAAGCAGAGTGTCCTCCCAAACGCGTCGAAGTCGATGAAGAAAGCAGGTCGGTTCAGAAATGTGATTTCTCTGGGCGACAAGCTGCTCAAATTCCACTGGGACGACGATTCGGATTTCGAGTTCAAAGATGACGTGCTCGAAGAACTGCAGCCACAAGAAGTGATACATGTCGAAGGAGACGATAAATGTGGAGACGAAGTGTCGAGAATCAACTTGATAGTTTTCGGTTTACCGTCAAACATTGGCAGGTGCACCGACAAGAAAGAAATCGAAGGAATTGACTCGCTCATGTCTCGATTCGAATCGCCCTCAAAGCAACAACAGTGGAGAAACAAAGACACGGATAGGTTTGCGAGAAATCTGAATCCGTCCAAGTCGTCTCAAGAGAAAACACCGTGCTCGACTTTTGAAACCATAAACTTGAAAAAAAAAATTAGGACGCTAGTACCGCGCGTAATAGAGAGGGGTTCTGCGGGAAAATGTCTCCCCCGAAACATGAGGTATTTGAACGGGAATCGTATGTTCCCTGATCTATGCACTCCGACTTCTGATTCGTCGTCATGGAATCCTCCGTTTACGTTCGATCACTTAAATGAGAACCTGTGATTTTTAACGGAGGATTCCGTCAATATTTTCAGTCCAAGCAGGGAGTTCCGGCACGAATTTGTGACGTCACCGACAGATCTGTCGCGACAGATAGCTTCGACAGATGACGTCATCTTTTGCAGGGGGCTGTGGTAATCACATCGGCTCGACACTGCTTTGTGCCCTGAACATCAAGTACCATACGCCTGAGCAATCGAGATGACGAACCAAACCTCTGTGGTGTGTTCTTGTTCCGTGACAGTTAACCAAGATCTCTATGGAATGAATCCGTTTATTTATTCCTTTTAGTTCTGTTCAGTGGCATTGCTTAGACCAGCAGTGCCCAACTGGCGGCCCGCGAGCCGGAGTTTCGATCAACACTTGGAATGGCCCTCGGAGCAAGTTTTGAATTTTACTTCCAGATTTTGAGCGTTTTGAGCGAGTTGTGGATCATTACTCTCCCCAACCATACATGTCCCGATTGAGTTTCAATCGACTGTATTTTGACCGAAAAGAGCTCGAGCATGAGGTGAGGCGACATGCTCACCGTTTTCTACGAAGAAGTGATATGTTCAACTTAGATGAATATTTTTATACAGAGAATGGCAACACATCCAGTGTCTTTTGGGATATTAGGAATCCCAGAGGAACCTGTGTGAGCTTCGAACATTTTTCGTCCTTGAAAGTTGGCATTTCGCTGTCTTTCGACGAGTTTCAGAGCAGGCGATAGTCTTGAATGGTATGCCGTCAATTGCTGCTAGTTTCACTATTAGGCTCTCAAGATCTTTCTCACCGGGAGCTGAAGCGGTTGTTCGGAGCGAAGGCTGAGACCTGGGTGTTGGCGGCTCATCTTCGCTGACTAAGTGTTGTGTCTTCAAGTGCTTCCCTAGTCCACCCTTGCACTTCAACAGTTTGTTACACAACCGACACTTCGCGACGTCACCATCCTCTCTGATGAAATGCAACCATACCCAGCTTCTTGAGTTTGCGGGACTGAGGTCACTCATCTCGATCTGCTTTTCCGACAGTTTGTCTTGGAAGTGACGACGAGACAAAAACTGGAGCGTCACTGAGAACCGCAGTGACAACAACGAATCGATTCGCTCGAATCTCGACACACCAAATGTTCTGATCGGAAGTTGCTCTCAGATTTCATTCTACTGCTTCTATAATATTCTGCTACTTGATCAGCTCTGTGATCGCATTCACATTGGAATTGGAGACCTCCTCGATTCTCTTGGAATCGGAGATCGTTTCACCAAGGTTTCTAGAAGGAGCCGTTACTTGTGGTGGAAGGATCGAGTGACTGCCCCGGAACCTGACCAGGACGGCGAGAATTCCCGACAAAAATCCCAATTCCCGGCACCGGCACTTTTTCTCGGGATTTCCGGGGAAAAATTCCGGTTCCCGGAACCGGATGGGACCTTGTCCAGAACTCAAATTTTCCAAGTCCTGCGATCGAGGGCCCGTTCGAAACGACTCGTTTAAAAGCGGATGAAAAAAACGGATTTTTATTTTGTCTGAAAACTTTCGAAAAAAAACGGGTTTTTTATTTCTAAAAAAAAACGGGCACCCGATCGTAAACCTTAAAAAATTCGCGTTTTGGAAAGTTTTCTCAAATTTTCTCCAAAACGGCTCGCCTTACGAGGGAAGGTCCGATGGGGTCCCTGACGACTCCAAAGAATTTTAGGGTTAGCGAATGAGTGGCTTCAAAGATTACAAAGATTAAAAACTTCGCGGGCACAGACGCACACTTGCCTTTATGGGTGTAGATATGGAGACGAGAGCGTATTTCGAAATCTTCGGGTATCTATCTAGATTTTACTGACGATAGCCGTTTCTATTGCCAGTTGTGAGAGATCGTTCAGCAAACTCAAGTGTATCCTTCCCCATCTTAGAGCTTCCATGAGACACAAAAGACTACTAGACCTTACCCTTCCAAGTATTGAGAAGGAGGTGACGGAAGAAACAGATTTCGAATCACTGGTAGAAAATTTCGACTAAGCGTAAGCGAGAGTTAATCTTTGAGCAACAATATATTGTGGAATGTGAGAGTCAAGTGACAATAACCTGAGTCATGAGAATATATCGATACGAGAATCCGAACGCACGCGTTCTTCACAAAAGAGCCTCGGGGAAATTGAGGGGCGGGGAAGAGGACGCACTCTACTCAGGAGTATCAATTGACCTGAAGACTCTTTGGAATAACTGGTCCGGATCCACTGCTCGCTCTCCGCCTGGCTCCGTGGGAGTAATGATCCTTCTGAGTTTTGTTGAAATCAGACGAAACAACGGACCAATCGTTGCATCAAAGAAAAGAAGTTTCCGGAGTCTCCAACGACTCCACACTTGAACGAAGCACCGAGTCATCGACGATCTCCTTGTCCAGATTAACTCAAGGCACCACGCCACAACGCTTGAGAGGAGGCAAAGCTCAAACAGTGGTTGGATTTTGAGGAAACTATCCATATTGAAATGTCCGAGGTTCGTATCATAGGACGCAAACTCCACTTTGATTTTCTTTTGTATCGCTAGAAGGATTCTCAAGTTCTCCGTTTCTGCGACGTTCGTCGCCTGGCCCCGGAGTCTGCTGAATTCCCGTCTCGTTTGACGATACTCTGTTTCAATGATTCTCTGTCGTCTGAGTGACACGATGCCATGCTGTAGGATCCGCTCCATGATGATGCTCCTCTGAGTCAGAACTAGAGGTAATTGTCTGAATACTCCGGCATTCGGATTTCGAGCCACATATAGATATTCAATATACTGATTGTCTGGCTCTAGTACCTGTACCCGCCGTAGAGGTTTCTTGATTCTCAGAAGCAGATGTTGAGGGAAGTAACAAACTGACACATACTCCAGAAGCATTTCCAGCTGACTGACACTATCGCAAAAAGGGCTCCAACGACAAAAAAAGCTTCGGGATAGATTTTTGTGGAGAGTTGGATCCAAGAACGACGACATCACGCTGTTTGAGTAAAGATGTCCAATGAAGAAGATGAAGACCATTGCTGCGCAACCCATGATTGTGTTCGGATGGGTTTTCGGTGCGAAGTCGATTTCCCGAACAGTTACTGTGCTCTGCAAGATGTTGCCGAAAATTCCCAAACTTGATTTCCTCTGAATTGTGGACCATACCAAAGCCAAGATGGCGGTGGTAGCTACGATGAGACACCAAACTTCCGGCTCGAACGGTCGTAGAAGCTCCGTGACATCTACATGTCTGAGCGGAATATAAGAATAACAGTTTGAGGACATTTGGAGTCGAAGAATACTGCCGCCCTGAGTGAGATGGAATCTCATTGAGTCGTTGGCTGAACGCATCGGTAACACCCAAAACACATTTTCGAACTCGGTCGCGTTGCATCGAACGTGTACAAAAATTTGCACGAAAAATAGGAACCTTCCTGAGGTGATCTTGGAGCGAATGCGCTCTGTCGTACATTTCGAGATCGACGAACCGCAAGCGGCGATCTGCGTCGAAGTTGTCTTCATGAACAAGTTATCGAAGTTTTCTGCACATTTGAAGGTTCCCACTTTGTTCCCTACCCAAGACATGGTCCGAGCCGGGAACAAGATCGATGGATGGCCTTGTCTTCGGATTGTTGATGTCGTGAGAACGAGGAATAAGAATTTGTGTCGAATGTTCTGTGTGAAATCCAATTTGTAGAACACTGATTTACGCTGGAGTTCATCCCGTGATGTCAGGAGGATAATTTTGAGAGGAGCGGCGAGAGCTTCTGAGAGTTCAGTGTGAACATCGATTCCTGTGGTAGATAACCACTTTGATGTCGCAGGACGGAGCGACAACAAACTCGATTGTGATTTCAGACTGCCCTTTGTGAGGAGATTCCCGAGATCCACAATCAAGAGCGAAGTTGGCTCCACAGCGAACTGCAGAGCGGACTTTTCTGCAGCGGTCACGAGTTCCATCGGATCCAGGATTCCCTCTCGCGATCCTTCTCCTGGTTGTTGTCCTCCGTGTTGTTGTTGTTGTTGTAAGTGACATTGTTCGAGGAGATTCAAGGAGATGAACACCAGCCAGAATGACACCATTTTCTGAGATTATCCCATTCGAACAAATCGAACGGTATTGCGTAGTGCCACTCGCACGGCTAGTAGAATGTTAAGGACCGAGCTTTGAAAGCGAGATCTGAAGCAGAACTGATAGAATCATTCGGAAAGCTTCAAGTCTCTAGAATCGTTGACACGCTCGTCCCAACTTCGTTTCCATGAAGTGGGATCGATCCCTGGCGTTAAGAATTCGTTCCATGATTCTCTTCAGATAAGAGATTCTTGAAAAATGTTCTCTATGCACGCTGAATGTTTTCGAGTCGGGTTTTTTGTCAGGAATGTGCGAAAGCCACAGGAGATGGTGGAAGTGTCTGTGGTGATAATTGAGGTAGAAATCAATGCTGGTATTTCTCCCAGATCCGACCCTGAGAATCACTAATTAGACAGTAGAGGTGTCAACAGCTCCCAGAATGCCGAATATGAGCATCTTCCCACGAAACGATGCCTCGAAACTCTCGAAGCGAATGCTCGTTTCGAGCTGATCCTTTGGATCTCCTGTGGGTTCTGAGCCTCAGTTCCTCGAAGTTGGCGCAGTTCCGCACAACAGTGAACTTGCTTGTGAGGGAAGTCTCGAGAAGAGATCGGGTTTTTGTTCCTTCCGATGTTTCAGAGAACCGTTTGCTGTTTATTCCAAACTAGCGTTCCCAGTCGCACTTCACTGCGACAGTTCATTGAGCGGCAGATTCTTCTCCGCAAAGTGTCACCTCGGGAGTCGAACTTCATCGCCGAAGTGGAGAACTCAGTGCCCCGAACTTCCCTTTCGTAGATGAGGCAGAACCTAAGTTTCATAGCAATTAGCCGGATTTCACGATATTTCAATATCAGAAATCTGCGTCCAATATCACGAGTCTCGAAGGTGTCCCGAATCCCTCCCTTGGAGCTGCTTAGTGACTCAAATGAACACGATTGACCACTTGGCATCCCTTTGGTCACCGTTCTCTCAAGAGCGGCCAGGAAAGCAACGTTCTCGAACGACTTCTGTCCTCACAGCCAAGTGGTCATTCTCCCTCATTCGAAGGTTTCTGAAGAACTGATTGAAATCCGAAAATCCCGATTGGTGTTCAAGTTGACGCCCTGTATACAATTCATCTCTGGAGAACGGGATTAAAACCCACATTTCAAAATGATTTCTGACTTCCTAACTTCTGGATCGTCGGTTTCAACTGACGCCACAAAATTGTACTTTTGTGGCGCCAGAGTTCGGGCCTTTTCAACCCGAAGTCTGACCGTAACTTTTTGACCGCCAGTTTTTGGAGATGATACCGAGCTGAGTGAAATCACGAACTCACATAGAGTCCCCCCTCTCGCAGCAGTCTGAAGAGAGATCGGTTCATTTGATCGGTCTCGAGCCCTACATCGTTGTGTTCTTTGGTTACGGACGTCCGCAACCGATCACCGAACATTTTTGAAGATTTGAACCTCAGATTCGAAGTTCTTCCGCGTTCATTCGTTGACTCGTCTCTACTCTCGATAATCGTTGCTTCTCTTTGCTCTGGACTCTCCGTCGTTTAGAATATCCTACTCGCGCTCCACGTTGTTCGGCGTATCCCTTCGATAGACGTTCCCCACGACGAATCCGGTTCCCTTCTGGACTCCTCTCGCGTTGGTCGGAAGTCTCCGAAGCCCGTTATAGTTTTTTCCTTTTAGCGTTCGAGGTTCTACCCAGACATGTACGCTTTCGTCAGTCCACGAAGGTTTCCCTGCTGCGCCAACAGTCGCTGTTCAGTAGACTCTCCATCGATTCCTGGCCCTTGGTTCCTCTCCCCCTCCACTTGTGTGGTTCTCTCCTCTTTGCGGAGGGAGTCATCC
This sequence comes from Neoseiulus cucumeris, assembly GCA_021527715.1. Lineage (NCBI taxonomy): Eukaryota > Metazoa > Arthropoda > Arachnida > Mesostigmata > Phytoseiidae > Neoseiulus > Neoseiulus cucumeris. The sequence continues at coordinate 420,923 of JAJSRV010000124.1, read as the reverse complement.
TCCCTATCGCTGCTCGTTTCCGAACCATTCTAGACCTTGCGCCACTCAACAAAACACCAGAAAGATTTGGTTTCCTATCGATCTCGCAGAGTCTTTCCGTCGCTTTTGAACTCCGCTTCCAAAGTCAATTGGTATCCCGCTCGCAAGTCACGATGACAACTTCCCTTCTACGCTATGACAGTAGCGGAGAGCCACAAAACCGGACAGTTTTCGGTGTAAAATGTCTCAAAACGTTTCCGTTAAGTGCATTCGGTATACAGGAACCTTCTTCGAAACCATTGCCATCCCTCCCGCAACTTTCACTTTCAACGGATGCCTCCTGTTCGAGATCATCGATTCGGAAACGCCAGTGTCTACAAACAAGGAAGGCAAAGCCATTTTTGGAGGAGGGGCAACGGAAGATGATGATGAACTCTAATATGGAGCTCCATGGCCCGGACTAAAGTATTGGGTCCTCCCCTGGCTACGCTACTGCTTGACGCCCGCGCTAGGAGCGAGCTGAGTCGGCAGCGGCTGATACCCGGCAATACATTTGCGTTTCGTAACTACGGCACTACGGACCGTAAATGACGGGCCGTAGTTTTTTCCACGGGTCTCTGGAAACCCCTTGGGACCTTTCCCCGTATCTGTTACAAGACGGCGTGCGCTTCCCCCTGCCCGGCTGCTGCTTGTTCGTAGGTGTCAGCAGGTGACCGTAGCTACGGGGAGTGGGAGAGGTTGGCGTTCTCTGTATCGATGATAGGTCATGGTGTCAGATCAAAGAACTTTCACTTTTCCCTACGCGCCGCTCGCTTTCTTGCCACATGCGTGACGATGAGTAGGATTGGTCTGGCTTTTTCTAAAGTCGCTACGAACGCTACTCGGGTAGCGGAGCCGGTGTACTCGCCTCGCATGCATTGGATCTTGATTCTTAAAAGTAACGACGTTGTTCCAGATCTTCACATCGACGAAGCATTTCGACGTCGAAGGGAGTTTCTCCGATTTCCGGAGTCCGACGAGGAATCGACAACGACAGCAGCTGTTTGTGTGGCGGAAGGTGTGGTAGATATGAGCGTGGTTTGCTTGAATCGTATTCAGCCAATGCTGCAGTCGACGATCGGAGACTGAGTTTGACCTTCCTCCCCGCCCACAACTCCGTCTCAAAACCGAAGAACAAAAGACTGAACTGCTTGATTGATCAAGACCGACTCCTCCGCCTCAGCTACCAGTGCAGAGATGGACTGTACGATGAGGACCTGAGCAGAAGATCAGAATGTATCGCCCGATTGCTACAGAAATCAGTACAGACCCGGGAACCACGCCGCTCCAAACCATGGTTCGACCGCGAATGTTACCAAAAGTGGTCAGAGCTGAAGCAGACCTTGAGATTATTGAGACGGCAGGGAACGACACCAGATGATCTCAAACTCGCCCACACGCTTCGTTCGAACTACAAGAGCTGTGTTCGACAGAAGAAACAGCAGTACGCTATCCAGAAGGAGAACAACCTGCTGTCGGAAGCACTCGATAGACCCTACAGATGGCTGCGAAACCCATCGAGCTTCAAAGTGTGCACAATCGATCCGACCGTGATAACAGACCACTTCCGCTCCGTGTACGCCTCTGCGGATACAACGTCATCATGCACACCGACACTGAGCTTGGCCAGAACTGAGCCGACACACATTTCGAGCAGACACAACCTGGTCAAATCAATCTGTTATGCCGACGACCTAATTTTGTACTCAAGATCCAGAATACACCTGAAACGAGCGTTGAAATCATTGGAAGAATACTCCATCGAGAACGATCTGACGATAAACACTGCCAAGTCGAAGATGATGAAATTCGGAAACGGAGGCCCACCGGCCGCCGGACACGTTTTCAGAATCGGAGGGGAAGACATAGAGAAATTGAGACATTTCGCCTATCTTGGAATAGAACTGTCTGAGAGAGGCCTGAACTTCGCGCTCCACATCGCGAGCAGATTCCGAAAGGCCAGAGCGACTTTCGCCTCGATCCCAAAACCACAGCTTCTGTCCCTGAAAACGGCAATCCAGTTGTTCAACATGAAGATAGCCCCAGTGGCCTGTTACGGAATTCAGATCATATGGCAACGCCTTGGACCCGTTCAACTCGTCGCACTCGACAAACTGAAGGCATCGTTCCTCAAGCTAGGATTAGGGATCCACCGAACATCGCGGAATCGCCTTGTATATATCCTTGCGAGCACCCCGTTTCTGACTGAAGACCTACAGAGAAACCTCGGACTAGCAGCGATGGAAAACTACAGGAAACACATCGCTCTCTGGCAGAATAAGATGGCTGACGTGGACCCTGAGTTCTTTGCGATTCCCGCCATGATCGACGACTCATGGAAATCACCTCAGTGCAAAAACCAACACCGGCTGACCAGAGGAGCCATGCACGGCTTCCATAAATGGAGATGTGAGAAGCAAGAGTAACATGAGACAAATGAGAGGTGTATATGTCGCCTTTGTGGGGAAAAGAGCCCGGTGTATCATCATGTATATAAGTGCAAAAATGTGGGAGTTCTTGATTGGACCGTAATTTGAAAAACAGACGTACTTGTATATATTTTAAAACAAAACACCATTAACTGGTAATAAACGCCTATATTTAAAAAAAAAGTTTGACCTTCGTAGCGTCGCATGACAACCTGACTTGTAGGTTGAGACTCCACGATTCCATTGTACAGTCGAATCCCCTTATAAGAGAAATTCGCGTACAAGAGACCGATTTCGATTTCTCGAATTCAGTCCCATGGGATTCCACATTCTTAGAAGAAACTTGTTCCTAAGAGACCTCAGCCCAGATCCCATCCCCATAGGACTCCATGTTAGGAACCTCTCCCATAAGAGATTGAGTTTTATTGAGGGACTTTTCCGCGAGGCTTCCAGCGATTTCGTTGAAATCAACGAGGCAGCAGAGGGTTCGACCGAAAGCGGCTTCGTCGACAATGATCAGACACCGACAACAGGGCTAAAGACAACTGGGCAACACGGTAACAGGACAAATCATGTTATGGTATGGGTTGGATTAGGTCATTTTCCCGATGGTCAATTTGCCCACTTGTCCTGTAGCGTTATAGCCAATTAGTTTTCAGAATATCTCCAACAAATCGTCATTCGTGACCCCTAGCAGACTCGATCCGCATAGAAGAGACTTTTGCATATAAGAGGCATTTTTCGTTTCTCGAGGAGTCTCTTATATGTATGTGGATTCGACGGAAGAGTATTTTCTGAGGGAGAAGTTGTTGTCGAACAAGTCCCTCCCTCCGACGAACAGGATACCATGGACATGTTCATGATCCAATATGCCAGATGATCGAAATTACGAACGCAGAGGAAGTTGCGAACCCCGTCCCTCCTACAGAAGATGGTGTTGACGTAGAAAGTGTTTGCGACTGCGAAGTGCTCGCCGATGGCTTTGAGCAGCAGACAGTTATGACGGAAATTCCGAAATGGATCCGGAGTAGAAAGAGGGGCTTTTGTTCATGTTGGTGTCTGAGACTCACCAGCTGGCTCCGCGGTTGAGAGTGGAATGAACGATGTTCTTGAACTGTTGAGTATTATGGCTCTCAAATAGAGACACAAAGATTCGGTGTTGCAGAATCTATGGTTCCCCCACACCCGTGCTGTTTTACTGGGCTTTATATACATATAAAGGCAAGTGTGCGTCTGTTCCCGCGAAGTTTTTAATCTTTGTAATCTTTGAAACCACTAATTCACTAACCCTAAAATTCTGTGGAGTCGTCAGGGACCCCATCGGACCTTCCCTCGTAAGCCGAGCCGTTTTGGAGAATATTTGAGAAAACTTTCCAGAACGCGAATTTTTTAAGGTTTACGATCGAGTGCCCGTTTTTTTTAAAAAATAAAAAACTCATTCCTTTTTCGAAAGTTTTCAGACAAAATAAAATCCGTTTTTTTCATCCGTTTTTAAACGAGTCGTTTCGAACGGGCTTTCGATAGCAGGACTTGGAAAATTCGAGTTCTGGATAAGGGTCCCATCCGGTGCCGGGAACCGGGATTTTTGTCGGGAATTCTCGCCGTCCTGGTCAGGTTCCGGGGCAGTGAAATGATTTGGTTAAGGACGTTGTTGCCGACATCCTTCTGTTCTTGAGAAAACTTTCCGGGACCCATGAGTCACTCGATCCCTCCACCACTAGTAACGGCTCCTTCTAGAAACCTTGGTGAAACGATCTCCGATTCCAAGAGAATCGAGGAGGTCTCCAATTCCAATGTGAATGCGATCACAGAGCTGATCAAGTGGCAGAATATTATAGAAGCAGTAGAATGAAATCTGAGAGCAACTTCCGATCATTTGGTGTGTCGAGATTCGAGCGAATCGATTCGTTGTTGTCACTGCGGTCCCGTCGTCACTTCCAACACAAACTGTCACCAAAAAGCAGATCGAGATGAGTGACCTCAGTCCCGCAAACTCAAGAAGCTGGGTATGATTGCATTTCACCAGAGAGGATGGTGACGTCGCGAAGTGTCGGTTGTGTAACAAACTGTTGAAGTGCAAGGGTGGACTAGGGAAGCCAACACCCAGGTCCCAGCCTTCTCCCAGGAATTCATCGGCCCTCGGTCAGCGGCGAACAGGCTGCGACATCTTAGAAAGACGATTCGAGCGACGGGAGGACGAAACGGCAAACGATACTGACGGGGAATCATCGCGCGCGGAGCTGGAAAGGCTTCGATGTGCTGAGTGAAAGGAAAGGAGAAACTGCCCGATTCGGATCCACCACCCGATCCGTTGGCGTCGTTGGTGGCAGGCGATTCGCGAGAGTCGAAGCATTTTTTGAGAAATATAGCTCGCCGCCTCGAAAAGCTTTGACCTCAGCGCAAACAACACTCACCGCGGTTTTCTCATTATGCGCGAGTGACCCTTTTGCAAGATCACTTCTTCACTCTGAAGTACCAAAGTATTATAGGTACGTGGAACAGCTCAAGACGTCAATTTCAGCGACGAAAACAGGGCAGACCAGTTGAGGGCGTACCAGATTTGTACGCCTCCGATGTCTTAGGTTGTGAACATACAGTTCATCCAAACGATCAAGGATGTTTCCACTTGTGTCTTCTGTTGGTCAAGGTTCCAGCCATCCACACGGCCGCCAGTGCACCCCCTCCCTGTCTATACCTTTGTTGTTGATTCCCCCGAGAGCGTTTCGATAGAGCTGACCATTTCCTCTTGTCCTCTTCGACGTCCGTTCCCCAGGAGGGCTCTTGCTGTCGCGCGAAGGGTCCGCTAGTTGAACTATAAAGTGAAGGAGCTCTACCGGTTTACTAACATGAATTTCGTTTCGAGTTTCGAGCCGTAGCCTCGCCATCGACTTCTACTTTGTAGAAAGTAGCGAAAGACCGGCCTCCAATTTTGCGCCGCCCGTCTCCCCTCTCCCTTGCACTCGCATATATTTAACTTTGAAATCGTCAAAGTCACTCACACATGCCTGAGTGTGTAAATAAAAGTATAATTACATCGATAAATGGGGGAAGAATTTCGATGAGGCAAGCGATCTACTTGAAGGCGATCAAATCATCAGCAGGACCGGGGAGTGGAGTGCAGAGATGTTTTCGAATAGACACCTTCTCACTGTGCACTTCTATCACCAGAATCATATGCGATGAAAGTCGTTCTTCGACAACTGGCAAGAAGTTCGGTTCCTCCGATTTAGCCTCTCTCACTAAAATTCAGAAGAACTAGAGCGAATTCCTGAGAGTCAGAATACACAAGAGGTTACTCTGGATGAAAGACCACCTTCGACGATGGTTCTCATTGTTGTATCAAGGGAGAATCACAGGTTTTTCAGTGCATATTTGCGCTGCTTTCAGAGCCTGCTAGCATTCCCGGTCACGCTTGGTGGCGGATACTTCTCGCAGCGTGAGCTCAGGAGTCGAACTTCGTTATGTACGATGACGACCCATCGCAGCAAACTTTCCTTTCAGAAACCCTTGACCGAGTCCTGACTCCCTCGATATTCATTGTTTTTTTCGGAAATCAAATGAATACGGATTTGTATATTCATAGGAATTCAAAAACAAAAACGACCTCTTGCAGATACTTACGAAGGCTTTGAGAAGCTCCTCCCATCGTGCGCGCTAGACGAACGCATGGAGGATGGCGAGGGTTATCGATAGTGATTGTACTGGTGATGTGCTTTCAAGACGCATATATGTAATAACTAGAGCTTGGAAGTTCAGGCATTAATCATTTTTAAACCTCCATCAATCAGCATGAATTGATGGATATTTAGTGAAATAGTGCCGGATTATTCCAGCCCATGACTTTGTTGGATAAATATCATCGAAGTAATCAACTTCCGATCAATTTATCCATGGATTGATGGAGGCTGATTAATGAATAATGCCTAAACTTCCAAGCTCTAGTAATAACACTAGCGGGCCCGGCCGGGCTTCGCCTTGGCAAGAAGATGAGCGAGAAGGATCCGTAGAGATACGAATAAACGAAGAAGGAGCAACTTTGTTGGTCGGAAAGGTTTGGGGTAGGGAAGTAAAACGGAAGTGATGATTGGAGACTTATGGGAAGGTCTGTGCACGGGACCTCCAGGGTGCGGGTGGTTTAAGAAGCGAAGGTGATAGTCTGAGAGAGAGTAGGGGAATCTGGGAAGTTGACGTCTGCTTTGAAGGATTGACGTTTCCGATTGCTCGGGGACCGGAGCCAATCGCTTCCTCAGAATGTTTTACATCTTCTTGGTGAGTTTCGCGTCTGTCCGCTGTATTTCTCGCTGTACACAGTTCCGGTCATTTTCATGTCGGGACCCCCTGATTTCACTTGAAGTCGGTTCAAACGGTCTTGACTGCGGATTGACGTTTTTGCCTCGGAGGAGAGGAGCGACGAAGTAGGAGCGCAGGCGAAGCCGAGCAGCCAAGACCCGAGGAATAAGAAAAAAAACAAAAAAAAACGACGCGGGGCCGGGGAGCAGTTTAGTTTGATTCAATCGAATAAAGAGGAGCCGCTCCGCCTCAATCTTTGCATACATATCCACTACAAACTGCTGAAACAAGTGGCGCCACTTCAATATATAGTTATCCCTATCAATTCGAATCATTAACCGATACGCATAAAAATTAATCGCACTGACTTTTTTACCCGTTTCCTCGCCGGTTCGAGGATCCCTCATCTTGATATTGAAATGATATCCGTCCTGGCCTTGCCAGAACATATCGCGTCGGTTGAACTCTTCACCGACCATGACCAACGCTACTTCGTCGACAGTTGGTGCGTTGAACTGCCGCTGGGCGTCTTGTCGGCTCGGATGACAACAACGTAGTCCTCGGTGGGGATTTCTTGAACCCTCGCTTTAAAATGCTTCACAAGATCGTTATGCTCGTGAAGGAAATTCCTCAGCCGTGAGACAATCTCGCGATCTATTTTGCCGTCCATGACCTGCACGCGGCGATCAACCTCTTCATCGACTCCCCCCATGAAGTATATCTGGAGGAATTGATGCTCTGCGTCCGGCATAGGTAGCAAAGACCCCAAACGATGATAGACTTGTCCTTGCACTTTGAAAGTCGGCATATAATCTCCTCTGATCACTTCGGTGGCGCCGAAAGAAGTCATTTGAAAGCAAGAGTTATACCTACGGATATTCGCTAAGAAACGTTTCGATTCACCTGAATTCCCTGATGTCAGTGACGCCAATGGCTCTGACGGAGAAGCCAATTCGGGAAGTTTGACTTTTCCTCCCGCACAACACAGACCCGGCGCCTCCTTCCTGAATCTCGCCGCACGACAAAACTTGCAAACGTTATCCATGGCGCCAATCCGCACACCAGTATGATCCCCGTACTCATAGGTAGGGTCATAATTCTTCCCAGCGCTCTTCAACTCGACGTCCTTTGCGCGCCTAGCTCGCTGCTTTCGCAGTCGGTCGGCCATCCTCCGCGTGTCCTGGTCAGCAACCCGCGTTAATTTCTGCTCTGTGCGATTCCTTCCTCGCTCCTCGCTCTCGTTGGTTTCAGTTGAAAATCCCAAAAGCCAAGCCAAATAACTCTGCTGCGGCTCCGGCGTTTCCATAGGAACAGCTCCGGAGGGATGCCGTTGAGCTGATCTCGGGGATAGACTCCGGACCTTTTCCGTTGCATCCGCTCGAGCCAATCGCTTTCGTTTCGCTTCCCGCGTCCCCCTCCCCAACGACGCTATACGTTTTCGGCCCATACTCTGATCGGAAGTAAGAAGTAAGAAGTGCAATCTCCTCTCTCCTCGTAAGAATCAAACCGCACAAGTTGGACTTCGTTTTCAAAGTCACTGATGCCCTCCGCGCCATCCCCGAATATCGACCCTCTGCCCTTGCCCGTGTGTCCTCGCGACAACGAAGTTCCCTTTTTGACAGATTTTCGTTGACAGTAAGCGGACCTTCGGAACGATTCGAGAATATGGTGTTCGAACTCTGGAAAGCAGTTCCACATTTTCGACTCAAACCACATCCACGAATGTCTGCATGTGGTCTTCACTAAGTCTCTCAAGCACATTCAAGCTGCCATCGATATTCAAGGCCATGAAGGCTTTTTTTCAACATTTCTGGATAAATCTTCTGATCGGGCGGGAACGTGCGGCTGGTATCGGTTTCTCATGCTAGTTCGATACCAGAGGAGTCAGGAAAAAATTATTAGAGCGCGTCGGGACGCGTCGGTAATTTTCAAAATCGAATTCCTAGAATTCCCATGTTAAAAATCCCATAGAAAAGTTGAAAATTCGGATTTTGGAGGGCAAAAATGTTGATTTGTGCAACCAACTCATGTTTTTTGTGTTCGACTCCACGGTTGTAAACATATCCATGCGGTACCGGCATGCAAAAAAAATGAGAAGTATTTTCGGCCACTCCGGGCTCACTGTGCGCCGTGAGCCCTTAAGGTTCACTTCACCTCTAAAACCTTCTCCGCAGCTGTTTCCATCCCCCCTGTGCGTTTCCTCATTATCGGCCTTATTGTTCGCAAGTTTTAACCTCCCAGAAACCGGTGCGGACATTCGGATTTATAGGTTTAGAAGATTCGATGTCCATTGCAATCGGGATGTGCGGCAGCAGATGTCTCCCTTCTCGCATGGAGCAGTCGTCTCCCTCTGCGCGTTTCTGGAAGAACCACTCCTTCACTGAGATGTCCTGCCGAATCGAAGCTCCTTTCCTCCGAAAAACATTCCGTTGCAAATGCATCCCGGTCAGGAAGAGGAGTCTTTCGTTGATATCGCAGATACAGGACCCGGATGAGAGCTGAGCGCGTAGAATGGAGACAGATTGGCATTCAAGTTCGAACCGACAATCGACAGTCTCTTCACAAACTTCGTGAACCCTAGGATAGAGGAAGAAGGCCATGATGAAGTTCGTGTAGCTGTTTTATTTCCGTAAAATTGTTTTCATCCGAATCATTGGTGCCACTCGAACTGAGCTGAGCAGACAATTTTCCGGGAAGGATGCTCCAGTGGCAAGTCTCGAGGAGTGTCTCTTTCTAATCGTAGGTCGTAATGCGCGTCTCGAGAGCACTTACTCATCGTTGACGATCAGTAACTATCGGCATCACCGAAATCTTCATTGGGTCCTGCTTTTCTATGTTCATTCAACCGCTCCGGTAAACTCGCTCACGAACCTCGAGGCTCGAGGTCAGGGAGCTCGTTTTGATCGCGTCGGAAAGCGGATGAAACGACCTACAAAATCACTAGAGCTCCTTGAGCTTGCAAGCTTCACCGCGGCTTCTAAATGAGTTCTTCGCTTTTTCGACTCTTTTCACCCATGAATGGTGCTGGGAGCCATCAGAACATGGGCAAGAAAGGAAAGTTCTTCCACGTATCGCTTTTCGAAAGCTACTCAATGCGCCATTCACCGTAATCGATTTTTTTTTGACACTTCGTGAGGTTCACTTGTTAGTGCACAACCGAACTAACATGAATTGGCCAAAGCGTCGTTCTCGCTGCATGAATTGTAACACAACGATCCGATCGAACTTCGTTTCCGATGGAATCTTCGTTTAAATACTCGTCTCACTGACCATTGGTCGCCGCCAGACACCAAACGGGAAACGGAAACTCCATTTTAGTCCCCTATTATTCCCCGATTTATCTATATATTACAATATATGGAATTTCTGTTTAACGGAAAATGAGGTCTATTCGCCGCTCAATATGAAGTTCCTCATAAAAGGAGATCGATTTCCAGACAATAACGATTCAAAAGGTGAGTTCTACTCTATTTTACTCTATTCTAAACTTTGCTCATGAAATTGCTGAAACAATGACTGTCCTACGGACGCCCGCGCGCAAGTTGTGATTTCTGATTGCGACAAACTGAGTTTTTCAGAGAAAGGATCTGAAAGGTTGCTCCCTGAGAAAATGAAAAGTAAAAACCCAAACCCGGGAAAGGGACACTTCCCAACGCTTCCGTCCTCAGTCCTCGATGAGCTTAAAAAGCGACAAAAAGACCCGAAGGCCGTACCAAAGAGTCCTGATCCCGGCAAGCGAGTCCCTAGAGGCAGAGGAGTTCCTCCTGAAGAGGAAGATGCCTAGGACAACGACAAGGCTGCATGAGCTGATTCAAAATTGAATAGATCCGAAACCATTGAGTTGATCTCTAGCATATGTGAATTGATTCCACAACGAACAAAGTCTGCAAATGTGCCACTTCCGATAGAGGCCGCAGATCTTGGTGAATATGTGTGCTACTTAGGGGCCATCTTGTGAGGATTCCTAAGAACTTCCTCCTACTCTCGACGCTTCAGTCTAGCTTAGATGGGTTTTGTATCACTGTTCATCTATTCACAAGCAATCCCCTCCTTAGAACCTAGAGTTCAGCAGTTTACAGGTAGCTAGCGTTCGATCTCGGTTCCCCGTCGGGAGTTCCTCTTGAAGATCACTAGTTCGACGGCGAGCTCCTTTCTCATTTATTCCAACGGGAGAGTCGATTTGATCTCCGCATCCTCTTTTTGACGGCTGATAGACAATTTTCGACGGCAAACGCAGAGAAAATGAGAACTAGAGAGAATGCGAAAATCGGGTGTAGTTTGCCGAAACTCTCCATGTCGAACCAATCGGTGATGGTTTCGAAATCCATGAAATATCTCAACTCAGCTTCGCTGGACGCATCCTTCAACCTCGTATGCAATCTTGCCAAGAGACCTCCCGAGTATTTCTTGGCGTCACTGTTCTTTGCTTCCAATCGCGCGACAGATGCAATACCGTTCTGGAAAAGTCGGTCGACAAAAGAGCTCATTCGCGGTAGGATCAACAACAGCTGTCCTTCGGTTGCTGATCCAACGAGAACGCTCTGCTCTGCGCGTTTCTGGAAGAACCAATCCTTCACTGAGTAGTCCTGCCGAATCGAAGCTCCTTCCCTCCGTAAAACATTCCGTTGCAAAGGCTTCCCGGTCAGGAAGAGCTGTCTTTCGTTGATATCGCAGATACAGAACCCGGATGAGAGCTGAGCGCGTAGAATGGATACAGATTGGCATTCAAGCAAGAACTGGCAATCGACAGTCTCTTCACAAACTTCGTGAACCCTAGGATCCAGGAAGAAGGCCATGATGAAGTTCGTGTAGCTGTGGGCCAGGAAGAAGCAAAGTACGAGGACGGAACCTGCGATCATCAAATGCGAGTATCTCTTTATTTCAGCATCGATCCTTATCGCCGTTATCAAACTCAAGGAAACTGTGGCCGCAGTGTGCCAGAATCTGCAATGTATCATCCAGGTCATCAATCCAACGATCATCAATCCTGTTAGCAGACTCGCGATCCAAACTTCCACCTTGAACGGCTCGACTAGAGCCGAGACGTCGGTTTCGCGCCAGCGAATGAAAGAATGACAAACGCTCACTTCTTTCTGGAACACCGAATATCGATTCATCGAAAACTGTTCGAAATCATGCCACACACTCCTAGACATCGTGAAAGTCATTCCGATTGTGAAGGTTCCGCACCTGAGTGTGCTGTAAAGATGCTTCCTCATGACCCCAATAACCAGAACTCCTCTGGTAGAAACAGACTCCACGGAACATTTGACTTGGTTCGATCGACAAGTGATCCAAGTTTCGTTCCCAACCCAGAATGCGATGTGATCGAAGTGATGGACACAAACGAAATGCTGAGGTCGATAGTTAGGCCAGAAGAGAGTGGTCACGAAGAGGGGGTCTTCGATTCCTTGACTTATTCCTACGACGATATGAAGCAAACAATTGTGACGAAAGTTTTGGAACGGATCCGGAATGTCGTGGATGAACAAGCGTCTATGTACGTTGGTTGTTGAGAGCACCACAACCTTGAGACCCGAAGCCAATATTTCGAGGTACATGGGGACCGGATGCGTGCCCGATTCCGCAAACTCAGGTCCAGTGCTCGAAAATGGCAACACTAGCAAACTCGAGTTGATTCTGAAACTTTGATCCAGCAAGATGCCACTGATGTCCAGGATCAGCAGCTGTCTTGGTTGAATGTTGTGAAATCTGGCGTAATACTCAGCTACGGCCAAAACATCTTGAGCCACAAAATACTCGGTGGATTCACTCTGAAACGCAGGCACGGCTCGCGGGAGGACGAGGGCCGACGTCATCACCAGAATCGCGAACCTGGAACTCATTTTCCTCCTCCGGGAGCACCTTACCTCAGCAACTCAGTTCTCTGTGAATTCACATTCGGAACTGAAACACCTGGACACGGAGTGAAAGCAGTGGCCTCGAGATCTTCGACCACAAATAGACGAACAAAGATTAATGGAGCGACAATGCCGGACGCATCTCGCTCTTGACGCCCCATTTGTCGTCGCACTCCAAGTGGACAAAGTGCATCGATTTTTGAAACATTGATCGCGCATTCATTCGAATTTCAGACTCTGCGGGAAATGTTAACGTTTTGGATTCTCTGCATGCATTCGTCGTGCTTTGTTTGAATTTTGATATCATCTTCCAAGGTGGAACGAGGAAGGAATACTTCCTGCCGGCTGCAATCTGACTAGGGTCTCTGTTCTCTAATGGAAGAGCTTCGGACTGACCTTATCTCAAACAGGAACTCATAGAATAACTTCTACGTCTACCTCATGCTTCCCCCTGAAAGCTCGTTCGAGGGCCTACTTTCAGATGGAGCCGCCTGATGATTTTGAGCCTCGAAAAGTGTCCTCCATTGTATCTAACCCCGAGAGATTTGCTCCTCGGAGAATTCCCGGAGAGGCTCCAGCACTCTCCCTGATGATATTGTTGTGTGAGTTTGAAAACGCTCACGATTCTTTTTTCATGGACCGAACGCTTCATTCGACAACTTCCCCACCCTGGGCCCTTCTTTGATTGATTGATTGATTGATTGATTCTGTATCAACCTGCAAATTCGTGTGTCAAGTTTTTTTCAGTGTCCTCCCAGGTAAGAAACAGTTCTCCGAGATATATTTTTCTTCTTTTCATTTCTCTTCAAGGATTACTTCTCGTTCCCACGTATCGGTGAGTAACGAAGGACTCCTCGTGGAACACATGAGGTAGTCTTTCTAATTTAAATTTTCTCAGAACCATCTCGAAAAATTATAAAACTGCTATACATACTGCCAGATCGAATCCGGAAATAGATCACTGCTTAAAGTTTGAATATTCTATCCCCATTAGGCTCCATTTTCCATTCCCGGGAAACAGAAACTCCATAGGTAATACAGGAATACCTCGACTTGTGCGGCACCAACTAGTGCGGATCCACAATAGTGCGGTTTTGCCGAAAATCGATCTATTTCCATCCCTCTAACTCGGAATGGCCTCACAAGAAACTTTCTCGTTCGCAAGTTGAACCTAGAACACCTTGTTTCTCGTTCATCCGCCATTCGCTTGGCATTCGTCTTACTCCGACTCGACTATTGAGGCACTTCGACTCATCTACTACGGAATTTTCTTTTTTTCAAAAATCAATTCGTTCCCAACCCTTTAGCTCGAGAATGCCTCAGAAAAACTTATTGATATCTGAATTGAATCCAGATCATCTCGTTCCTCGTTCATCCGCCATTTTTTACATTTTCCGCACTTCGACTCGACTAGTGCGGATTTGACTAGTGCGGTCCCGACCACCCGCACTAGTTGAGGTATTCCTGTATATAATACATATAGATAAACAGTGGAATAATAGGGTACAATGTAATTTCCGTTTCCCGTTTAACGGAAAACGGGGTCTAGTTAAGAGAGAGAGAGAGAGGGGAAGTGATCGTTGTAGTTTTCAAATCCACACCACGACAGCGCCCCCTAGCGCTTGGTAGGGAGGCCTGATCACTTCGGTGATCACTGCTGTGGACGGAGTTTGTATCAGCGAACGCAATTCAATTCCAATTTTCAATTTCCCTGCGCGACTCAAACTCCATGCGACAAGGTTACAGCTAGAGGCCCTATACAAGCGAAAAGTTTTCATAGGAAACGTTCGCAAAAACTCCTCTGTAAGGTTGAGAAGTCGGATTCAGCCGCCAATCTCAGGGAACGGCAGCACAGCATGCTCTTACGAGTTTTCTTTCAAAGATCAGAGATTGTGATATTCAGGGAGGCATCGAGTATACCATCACTACTTCCATCGAATCGTTTGATCGATATCGAGTACAGTTTATGCTATCGAGGTATTCGCACAATGGGCTGGAGGCTGCTAGAGAATTCATGCGTCGCATACTGGGCAATAGGGGCCCGCAGGAATCCGCGGGTGGCGCAAGTGTTGTGGTGAAAATATAATACATATTATAATAAAAATATAATTTTGGTAAAACTTTATTTGGATACCGATTTGTCCGAGTGTCACAGGAATCGGCGAGCAATGAAAGCAATAATGTCTCGTCATGGCTATTTTTCGCACACAAGAAGGGAGTCGCCGAGAAATTCCTGCCGGAACAGAGAGCAATTTACTCCGTAATGCGTAGACAGCCTTTGATAAAATGAACCAGAGCTACAGACTCTGCCTCTGCGAGAGGCAGAGTAAGCTTCCGGAGCAGTGGGTCTCGCCGGACCGTCCATCGCGATGAAGTTCGTTCAGCGCGACTTCGAGACATCTCGAGCGGCAGACGACCACATCCTTGAGACAGAGCAGCGCAGGCTTTTGGCGTTCAGCGGCTGGGATTGCGGAGAATGAGCGTCCGTCGCGTTTTACGGATTATTACCACAACTGTTGGGCTTCTCCAGAATCGACTTTGCCGAAGGCGCCAGCTTACGTAGCCGCCGCGCCGCTATGGCGCGGAGGTCGTCGCGTTTTGTTGGTAGCCGGCCAGAATGATCGCTAGCTCTTCTCAAAGAAAAAGAAAATGGCACGAAGATACAATGAGGCAAGCATCGGAAAAACTCCAACTCTCCCCACCCATGACAAGCTGTATGTCTATGCCGAGAGTTTGGCCCCTTTTCTCGGTTGTCGATATTTCCACGGCACACTAGCCGGGAACTCTTCCAACGGTCGAGTGGGTGCTCGCTTCCGAGCGCGTCATCGTCAGCGGTCCAGAATAATAAAAACCAAAAAAGCAGAAGGTCAACGAAAATAATTTATTTGGAGAATAGAATGTCTCCTCGTTCATTCCTCTATGAAAACATTGATCGTGGTACAAAATTCGTCTCCGAGTATTACACATTTGTTGAGTCCCGCAGCGGAAACGCGTGTTTTCTTCCGAAAGGTACCTGAAGTTCATCACTCTCTCCGACAAGTACGTGAGTCACCTCCTTTCCCAGACAAGAGCCTTGAAACGGTCGTTGCTACCCCTCACAGATGTCAGCCAATTTCCAGTTCCGCATGTACATTGTTTACGATGGAGAATCCGTCTGGTGGGGAGGGGGTTCCCATTCTCGTAGGTCCTGTCATGTTTCCACTCGATTCCGGCTCTCGTGGAAATTTCCTACACTGATGCTCCATTCTCGACTCATTGGCTTCCTAGCACACTTGAAATTCTCCTTTCCCTAGTTATGTGCTCGACCGTGGGATGAAGATTAAGGTAAACAGAGATTCTATAAAGTCGACCTAACGGAAATTTCTACAAATTTCAAGTTTCCTCAGAAAATCAGATGAAAATACAAGATTCTAGGAAGGGTTACGGGGCTGTAATGTGAGAAAATTCCCAAATATTCCCGCTTCGGCAACACAATGTCAAAATCTTCATAAACTAAATTGTGACCTTACAATTTCCGATGTCTTGGCACAAATACTCCGGCTTCAGGTAGCCTCGAACGAAGAAAAACAATCGAAAACTCAAAAACAGATCTATCGTGGAAGGCTTGATAATATTTCAAATATGAGCTGAGACTCATGACTCATGAGGAGTACGAGGCCGTGGAATTCGTAATCTGAAACGACTCGGAGAACTCCAATTGGACCATTCATCCTTCGACACAATCGTCGACCAAACAATCAATCATTGAGTCGACCGCGTTCAGTCAAATGGCGTGTGGCGATGCCGTCACCGGCTAGCTTGATCAGTTCCCTTCCTCAGCCAAAGCTGCAGATCAGCCAGCGACAAGAGAAAAACTTGAGTTTCCGAAAAAACATTTTTTGTTTTAGCAGCCCGTCAATGTGTTCTTGATTGGCCGATCGATCCACAAATGGGAACAATCAATCCATTCACTCACTCAGCCAGATGGAAGATTAATCATGATTCACTCAAACAGTTGAGAAAGAGACTCTCGAATTCCGGTATATCGGTCAATTAGTTAACACCTCGCTGGATTTCCGCGCGAGTTCAAAGAACAAACGCAACGGAATATATTAAACTCTCGATAATTTGGAGGAAGAGAATTCCGAGATTCGAAATAAGGTGCTTGAAATGCGGAGAACTTCTCTTTCGCTTTTTTTGCATTCTCTTTCTCCATGAGATTCTCGATTGCAACCGTGTTTCTCTGAACACAAGCCTCCTGAGAGCCTTTTCGAATTCGTTTTGTTGACATTTTGAAACTTTGTCTTCTTGCTCTGTTCAAAATGTCATCAAAACAAACCCGCAACAGCTGAATTTCAGAGGGATTTCAAAACGTCGGTTTCAGGCAGGCCCGTATTTCGAAGAACACAGTATCTTTCAATCGATCCGGGGTCCCTTGAATATGGCAGTGGTGACCCCTATAGTACAGGTACTTCTCTGCAAGGTAGATGTTGGTTGTGACTTACCTAACAAAATCATTTCTTCAGCTAACTTGAGCGAACTGTGTAAAATCGAACGTTTCTACAGAAAGATCTCGACAGTTCCCCAACCAACTTGAACTCCATTTGGCGCGCACGATACGTGAGTATTGGGCCGGGAAAATTAAGACCATAAAAAGGGGGTAAACTTCGCTGTGTAAGTGGCCTCTCCTCAGAGTCTGGACCTGGAGTTCGTTTGTGGAGCAGAGCGAATGGCGAATCGATTAGTCGACTGATCGAGTTTTCAACTCGCGATGCTAAGAATAAGTTATTTGATCAATTGCAGAATCGGAATCGACCATTTTTAAAATTGATGTTCCAGGCCATCGATCGATCGATCGATCGATTGCCGAACCAAAAAACTCCTCAATTGATGAGTTCACTCAAACCCCGAAAGAAGGAACTGTGAAAGGTGTGATCCAATTCCAGTTGGTCGCAGGCAAGGCCGGGTCCTCCCGTCTCTGTACATGGCATTCCTTCTACGCACAAGTGATCCTCCTCTAAACACGGAGGACCGAGCTTCGTGTGGGATGCTGGTTGATTGACTACAAACGTGAACTCAGGTCGTTCTCGAAGTTGGAGATTCGTGCGAGATTCAAATGGCCAATTTACAACATGGCAACATTAACATCGGTCCTACGACGACGACGACAAACAACAACATCAACAGCAAGTCTTGACGTCACTCTTATGGCTAGGCATCAATGCCCGTGTAAAACAAGGCTACGAGGCAACAAAGGAGCGGCTCTAGCGGCTTTTTGAGTGGTCGTCTACGACGACGTCCGGAAGTCAAGTGGGAAGTGCTGGAGAGAACCGGATGGTGTGAGGAAGTCGCTCCTCTGCATCTTGAGCTTGAGCAAGTCGAATATTGACGCACTATGAGCCGGCAGCGGAATGAGTTCTTTGACGTCCTGAGCGACGCGGTCCTCCTCAGACTCCTCGGTCTCGGACGGCATCATGTTGAAAACATAGCGCCCCGGTCGCCCGTGATGAGCTATCGAGGGCAGTTCTTTGAGCTCGACCTCTGGATGTTTGGAATGATGATGATTCCGGAGGGTTGTCCGTTGCGAGAACCGTTTCCCACAAACGCCGCAAGGATACGGTCGCTCGCCGGTATGCGTTCTCTGGTGCCGTTTCAGGTCTGATGGCCACTTCGTGACAAATGAGCAAGTGTCGCACCTGGAAAACAGAAACGGGCGAGGGTTCCTCTTTATTCGGAGCAGCGGTCGACTCGGGAAGTTTCCTCGACGGAATTCAAATCCGCTCACCTGTATTTGCACTCCGGGTCGTTGTCTGCGTACGTTCTCCGTCGACCTTTCTTCACGGTTTGACATTCGGGCTTGTCGAGTGACCCGCCGCTCACGAACGGCACAGCGGAAATCATATCTGAGAATGGAACAAACCACGTTATCCGACGTCATGGCGACTGTTTACTCCGGTTAGAAGCCAGCGAGAGCGAGGTGTTAGTGGGTAGTTCTTTCTTCTTCTGTCGCTTTCGGGGAACATGCAGTTTTCGAGTTTTGGTGACGCGCCGCTCGCGGACAATCCCTGACGTAAAGCTCGTTCCGTCCTTTCTGGGATTTCTGGAAGGAAAAGGCTCTTAGAATATCGGGCAGAGCTCCAGAGAAGCAAACACACCGTTTGAACGTTTCCTGAAACGAACGATCAATAGCTGGAGCGGAGCGATTCCGGGAAAACCTTCCGAATTCGTCCGAAGGAAAGAAGGAAATCGTTCACTATTTCGGAAAGTTTACTAAACAATGAAAGTATCTCGCTATCGCCGCGGCCTCCGTATCTTTCGCTCAAGCGGATAATCTGTCTCGAAGAGCGTTTCACTTGTCGATTTGAGAACGAGTTCACGTTTCCTCCGCGCTGGCTGCGACGTCCCGGCTAGAAGAGAAAACTGAAATGAGATTCGATATCAAATGATTCGAAGTCGAAGCGAGTGCCGATTAACGAGCACAGGAAACTGAGGGTCGGTCACGATTGAGGAAAATCCGAAAATTCCGTCAAGGTGGATGTCTTGGGAGAGCTTTCGGTGGAAGTTCGTTCATCTCGGTCGCTGGAAGAGAAAGGAAAAACGATATTCTGTGCCTCTCTATCCATAGCCTCTGACCGTGTCGAGAGGCCCCGTGGCGTCACGTCAACGAGCGAGGTCCACTTTCTTTCTCGAGACGCGCGACAAAAAGAGAGAAAAATTGAACATAATAAACCACTTGATTGAAGAAGAATAAAACTGTCAAACAACTGGGCCAAATGCTGTAATCACTGGCCCCGAAACGTTCATTGAAACTGCAGCGGCTCTCTTACTCACGAAGTGGATTTTTTTTTTCTCTTCTCCTTAACACACAGGGTGTTACACACAGATAAAACACTATTGGTCATTGTTCCGCCAACAAACAGTTTCTGGCAGCTCGGAACTGGCTGAGCTTAACATTTCCTGGATTCGTAATCTATCGCCGTTAAAGTTTTCTCGTGTTCGAGTTTCGTGGGACGGTCTCACGTGCGGTTCGCTCTCCAAGAAACTCAGTGTCCAATGCCCCGAGCGACTCCCCTACAAACAAACTCCTTGAATGACATCGATGTCAATAGCGTCCGCCGGAGATTTCACAACGGTGGTGACTAACGGCGTGGCGAGCATCCGGTTCGTGAACGACTTCGTGTATTTGAATGAGAAACAGCTCACAGGCAAACGTAGTCGAGAGAGAATGGTCTTGATCGGAACTTTCCACGTCTTCGTGAGAGACTGTTTCAGACGAGTGTTACGCTAGAGGAAATCACAACAAGAAGATGCGAATATCTTCAGCTCTAATAGTCAAGAGTTCGATGATCGACTCGGGATGCTTCAAGAAACTACAAATATTTACGAGGGCGAGACAAGGTATTGATCACGCGATTGATTCGAAGTTCTGTCATCCGAAGCTGTGAATACCAGTGAAAAATATTGACCGTCCGTCCGTCGGAAATGGAAGCCCCGGAATCGCAGGAGTCAATACATCCGTGTCGTCGTTACCCTAACCGCCGCAGACGAGACAACTTTGGTTTCGGGCGGATCCACCGAGCGGTTTCATTCACGCGAGGCTTCGCCGTTCCATTCATTCATTCATTCATTCATTCAGAGAATCAGAGAGAAAGCGCGGAAGCGGCAGTCTCGAGGAGCGTCCGATTCTGCGAAACTTTCGTGGAACTTTCCGCCGCCCCCGTTGGGCCATCATGGAAGACCGGGAAAATGAGCTGCAAGCACTTTAGGTGAGCCCGAATCTCACTCCGCCGAATGCTGAACGGAGTCTCCAACTTGTGGAGTACACATATTTCAGTTGCGGGAATGAAGTCAAGAATGACGTAAATGTTTTGGACATCCGAGCATTCTACGGCACGGACGATCAATTGACAATGAGGTCTAGAGGGGCTGCGGGTCGGCAGGTTTCTCGCGGATCGTACCTCAAGACCGGAGCAAACAATGTAAGAGTGAGTATTTAGGAAAGAGAGACAGACAACATTATATCGTTCAATCGTATTTCTGCGCAGGCCTTCCAAATGCCGTCATTTTGGCGCGCAAACTTAAGCGAGCCGATGTCTTCAACAATTGTCGGCGTCCCCGTCTTGTAGATTTGAAGGTTGTGAACTGAATTGGATATTTCGTTCTTCTTGTCTCGTTATCAGACCTCTTCTTCCTGTGTCGTCGCTTTTGTCAGTCACAACAAGCCGCGCGCTTTCACACGCGCGCGCGCGAATCCCACCACGCCGGAAAGGCTGTTTGATGACGCTTCCGAAGAGTTGTCTTTGGGAAGAGGTTCTCCAGTACGATAGCATCATGCGCGATGATTCAGCGATTCTTTTCGAGTTGACTCATTTCATCCTTTCGAGAATGGGAACTGGAAGAGCAGTCGTTCCGTCGTTTTAAAACAGGTGTGGGAAGCTGTGTCCAAGTTGATGTATGATGCTGTTTTCGCGAAGAGAACTATTATGGAATCGGTCTGTTATTTCAAAATCCATACCCAAAACGTAAACAAGACTCTTTTTCCGGAAGCCGTTCTGTTGAACTTCGAGCGGTCACCTGGATTTCTTGCATGTACATATAGCGTCTCAATTATCCGCTGCCGTCGATGATGATGACGAGGACTGGCTGTACGATCGTGTGTGGATTCCGCGGCGAGCACGAAATTTCCTTCCGCACAGAAAATCGTTGCCCGCCTCCCTATTATTGCATCATAGCCGCGCTATCAGAAAACGCTGTCTGATGATGAAAGAGCATTTATACTGAAGCGAAAACTTCGGGCGATTTGCAAGCGAAGCGATTGCTTCGCCGCCAAGAATCGCTCAACGAATTGACGTCGATCCTCGAGAAACTTGACTTGAGATTCCCTCACTCTTCTTTCCTCGATCCGAATCCAAGTACATTCACTCGATCAGCCGAATTGTCGAAAGTTCAGAACTTGGGACCGGTGAGAAACGCGCGAAATGAAGTCGTCGAGTTGTTGCGCGAAGATGATCGAGAATTATGAAACGGAATAACAAAAGTATCTCTGAATGGAATTCTGCGCTGGC
Organism: Neoseiulus cucumeris; assembly: GCA_021527715.1. Taxonomy (NCBI): domain Eukaryota; kingdom Metazoa; phylum Arthropoda; class Arachnida; order Mesostigmata; family Phytoseiidae; genus Neoseiulus; species Neoseiulus cucumeris. Next base: position 399,281 of record JAJSRV010000124.1, on the reverse strand, counting down.
GGCGGCGAAGAGCGCTTCTGACTGAGTCATGTTTTCTTCTTCTGCTCGCGCAGCTACTCCGGTATGAAGAAGGCTATGACGGTTAGCCAAATCCCAGAAAACTTCTGGACTTCTGATGTGTCTTTCAGTCGGCCGGTCCGTCGTTCGCTCGCTCGCTCGCTCGCTCGCCGTGATTCTGTGTGTGCGTATGCGCGCACCAGCTCAGCTCGCCAACAAACAATGTTTCTAAGGACTCTCCATACAGGATTTCGCTCTTCAAGCGGCATTCCTGGCAGCCCGAGACGCGTACAGCTGTACCAGCACAATTCACTCAATGGGGTCTTTCCAGCGGCGCGTTGCGACTGTCGGCTTTTCATTTAAAGACGTTCTCCATCGCATTATTCTCACTGTACGACGCACTTCGATAAGCTCAACCAGACGAAACCAACTGAGAGATTTCCAGCCAGCTGCTGGCTCGAAGGTCGCGCTTTTTTCTTTCTTAGAAAGACGATCACAGCATTGCACTCAAATACCAACTCACGGACTACGGCCACTGCATATCCTGAGCGCGGCAGGAGGAGGACGTTCTCCTCATTCCACACTCGCGCACCGCTCACATCAGATCTGGAAAACTGATTGTCCTGGTCACCAACTGAAACACTCGAGAATCAAAAGGCTGCACTTGCCACTGTTGACACTTCAGAGTCCTTTTTGAGTTTAAATTTCGGATTTGAGGTATTCTCCATCAATTTCACAGGATAGCTGGAGTAATTGATGAATAATGGCTTCAAGCTTCCACCTTGAGAGGCCAAATCACACTCGAAGTGACATGCGATCGCGACTCTCGCGACAAACACAGTATCCTCCGAAACTTTCCGAATCCATTGTGCGCGCACCGCAGGCGAGTCTCACTTTGCCGGCACGAGGAGACATCCGAGCACTCGCTCCTCTTTCTCGAAGTGCGCTCAACATCTGCAGTTCCGCGCAGTCCACCCCAATCTGAGTGCAGATGTATACCTCTGAGCTGCAGGTGTTGAAAGCACGGACGACACTGATAGCGAGAAGTTCTGGAAACTCATCCGAGTGCACATTCAGTTGCGAATGATCACCACAGGTGTCCGAGACGGCGGCCACCTGTTGTCGCAATGCAGGTGCACAGAGGGAACAAACGTTCGAATGACGACGCTGAGCTTTACGAGGTCTAGTATTGTGCTCGCAGCGGTGATTGTGTTCGAGAAAATGAGCAAGATGCGGTTCTCTCCAGTGCGGCCATTGATCATTGCTGTCGACGAAAGGAACTCAGGAGGAGACCCTGTAGATGTAAAACCACGGAGGATCGCAGCTGGACATCACCGGTGTGCAGGACAAGTTTGCGACGCAGTGCGCGCGGCCGTTCACGTGCGCGCTTCTCACTTTGGCACCAGCCGCCGCTGCTGCTGCTGCTTTGGCCAAGCAAGCAAGCAGCAATGAACGTCACACAGTCACTGTTTTACTGTACGGCTGTTGCTTGAATCGAGTGGTCGGTCGAGGAGTCTAGAAGTCGTTCGAGGCGGTGGCGGTAGCCGTCACTGCAGCAGCCTCTCATGCTCTGCTGCTATCCGGTCTGTCGCTTTCTCGGCTATCATCTCCGCACGACGGCGATGATGACGACAACGATGTCGTCGTCGACAACGACAACCGAATAGAGAAGAAGAAAACACCAACATCATCCACCGAGTTTCCTCGCCAGGGCGGTGTGGGACTGGCGCGCTAGACGCTTGGACGGCTGGCGGCAAGGAATCGACGTAGAGAGCACCATGACGATGCCAGTCGCGGTGGAGACGGCGGCGGTGGTGGTGGCTGTGGTGGCGGTATTGACAACCATGACGACGGTACGGAAAAAGGTGCGCGAACGGCGAGAACGCGCGCTCACTGCGAAATTTCGCTTTTCCAACAACGCTGGGGTCGTAAGTTACGCGAGCTGAACAGTCCGTGTGCGGATAGAGTCCCGTCACACCGGAACTTTCGACACCCGCGATCGAGGACACCGGACAACACCTGCAATTGAACACTCGAGGGAACTCACAAGAGGCCACCTGCCAACGAACGCGAGCAAACCGTTCGGAAAATCTCGAAAGTGACGACACCAGCAGTTTACGTAATTCACGCGCACAAGATCACCAAAACTCGAACACCTGCAGCACAACACAAAGAACCACCTGCACATGAGCACGATCAGAGATCGGGCGGCGTTGCAGTTGTTGAATCACTGTTTCGTTCACTTCTGCGCGAATGACCTTGGCGAATTCTTGTCAACTCGACCAGCTGCACGTAACGCGACACTTCAGCTGTTGGGTGAGTCCATTGATTCATCCCCGGAACATCAATCTACCGAACGATTGATTGATTGATGAATCCATCAATCCAATCGATCAGTCACTTGACTTCCAAGAAATTGATAGATTGGGAGAGCTCCGGACAGGGAGTCTGCCGATCCATCAATCAATCAATCTATCTATCAATCATTAATCATCACTGAGCAATCACCGACGGAGTGCATCGCGAAAGAGTCATCTCTTGTCAAGCCCAGCGTGCCGTGGCTAGCCAACGAGCTTCCAAGTGTACGAGAGTAACCGAGAAGCATTGCACAGGCACAACAACAAGCTATACCCTCGCTCGTTTCACCAGGCGGCGTCTCTGGAAGTAACTCTCGCTCGCTCACTTACGCACTCACTCATGCTTGCTTACTTGCTTTCTCGTTGGTTGGTCCCCTCGCTCGCTCGCTCGCTCGCATGCTCACCGTCCACAACCACCGCCGCTGGAACGTTTTTCTGGATGGCCGTGAAATTCATGACGTACGGCAACGAACGAAGAACCGAGCGAACAAAACGTTGTGGCCGCCGCCGCCACCGCCGCTACCGCCGGCGTTGCTCGAGAAGAAGAAATACTGTAGCAAACAATCGCTCGCTCGCTCGTTCGAGAGCCAAACTTACTTTGGCGGCTTTCTCGAAGCCTGTTGGCTCCGAGTGTCTTTCAGTTCAGATCGCTCCACGCAAACACATCACTTATCCATTCGCCAGCGGCTATTCCCAGTCTCTGCATGGACGACGGAAGGAGTTGCGTACGCAGAAAGTGTCTCTTCATTGCTTTCTGGAAAGACCGTCGTCGCTGTCGCCGATGCTTACGTAACGACAGCAACAGCACCGGCGGCAACACCAGAATTCTTCAGTGAGCTTCGCGTAACACGAGTACCGTGTGTACACATATCCGTTTTGCTGCTCCAGAGAAAAGCTGCTGGAGAAACCAGAGTTATAACTATCTTTGCACAACCAACGCAATCTCAAGTAATGGCCGTACGAAGCTCTTTCTTCAGACATTGAGTATTACGAGAGAATTGTCTTCGCTTAAGAAACTTTAGCGTTTCGCAACACTCTGACGCCACACATGTCTGGAATCGACTCGAGTTCGATCAATCGATCATGAGTTGATCGATCAAATCAATAGATCTGTCGAACAAGCGGCAGATTAGCCACACGACCCATCAAACATTTTCCCTCTTCATCATCATTAGAGCCTGGAAGTTCGGACATTATTCATAAATCACTCTCCATCAATCAATTCATGGAATAGTTGATCGCAGGTCGACCACATCGATGATTTTTGCCCTGGGCTGGAACTAGCATCATGAATCCATCAATTCATATGAATAGATTGAGGATCGAATATGATTAATGTCTAAACTTCCATCATACTCCTTTTCCTTCGTGAAACTCCGTTGATCTGGATTCCAGATTCACGCGGTCATCACGAAATACTGCGAGCTCCGCACTGCTATTGAGTCTCAAGACCTAGAACCAACGTTTCATCACAACCATTTTCTTTTCCAGCGCGCGGAACCGGTGGGAGCGCGATGACGAGCTGGAAGGGCGTAGCCTTCACGTTCATGTCTCTCGTTTCAGTTTCTACGACGTTGACGGCGAGTGAGTGAGACGCCGCCGATTCCTGTTTGGTAGACCACATTCGCGGCTCACTGTTGTCATCGATGCTTCCTCTTGATGGCTCAAGCAATCAGTCAGTCTGCCGCGAAGTGTTTCGTAGAATCTTCCAGTTCGAGAAGAAAGTGTTTCGGCCACTTGCATCGAGTCCTACATAGGTGTCCAGGCCCACGCCAGCTCCTCCCTCCTCCCCATCCTTCAGCCGTCCTTATCCCCTCACTGAGAGAAGAGTCAAAACGGTTTCCGCAAATCTGAGCCGAAATCGAGTTGTTCTGGAAAAAGTTCCTGGTCGTGTTGTCTTCGGAAACCTTGTTGAATTTGACCGACCAAAACAAAGTGGACATCGTTGTCTCTCCGTTGGTCTGTTGCTTATTCGTTTGCTTGCTTGCTTGGTCAGTGCACACCCGGGGGATATCTTCTTTTTGTTTGAGAAGCGCCGTCGACGCGTCAAATTCTTATCGCTACCGCCTCTCGATCGTTTCTTACGGTTCCACGCAGGTTCTCTTTTGGTGATGCGTTCTTTTTTTCGTTCGAAATTCTCTCTTTCTTCGGAATCAGGAGCTGGAGCAAACGAATTCCGGATTACGGATTTCGAAACACTCCACGCTTCCGGAATCCACGTGGCGGACTCAAAAGTCTCCTCTCCTCCTCGCTCACTGGAAACCGTGAAGCTAAAGTTACTACTTGGGGAATCGAAGAGTTGTAAACAGTTATTCGTTTACATTTGATGTCAAATAGCTCTTCGGAGTGTGGCTGTTGTCAGCTACGGCGTAGTGGACACTGATCTGGACGGCTATCGGTGCACTTGACCCTCGGATGAAGCTCAAAATATCGAGCTTGGACGAGAATCAGATTCTGGGTACAAGATAGCCCTCCCGTATTCGGTTGCAGTGCAATGATTGAGAGCTGAGAAAGCTTCTCGAGAGATTTCTCTTGGCTCGAAGGCTTGAGATCTTCATTCGATCTCCGTCAATACCACCACCTGGGTCATCGGTGATTCTTGACACGACTGTAGAACTTGGAATGATAAAATTGACGGTCGCAAATCGATGAACTCTCAGAAGAATTTTGTGGATTCAGATATTGTAGATGTACACAGACTGGACGCTACTCAATCAAGCATCAATCTAACATTTTCTACTTTTACAAATGCAGCTTCTGCTCAAATAACTCCAACAAGCGACTCTTTTCGACTGATTCTGGTGCAGTGGTTCGGCCAGATGGAAAAGATCCTTCATTCCTGATGATTTCATTGACCACTTTTGTCGCTGCTCTCTGGTCAAAATCATTGATTGATTGATTGATTGATTGATTGATTGATATATTTCTCTAGAACTCAATGCCCTCTGAGGGCTCTCCAAAGATTGATTCCGGTGCCGACGACAAAAAAAAGAAAAACCTTCGGTATGGCTGCAGGGGCAGTTTGCTGAACTTTCAATTCGCATAAAGGGGATGAGAGAAGAAGCGTCTCTGATTTCTGCAAGGAATCACTTGAATGGCGAGCTACGATTAGTGGATGTGTTCCCCAAGATTAGTCGAGAAATCGTTTCCTGCTGTCGTAACGAATCCGTGCCGCTGACGCGAAGCAAATATCAGAATTCTGGGAGCACGAATGAATTTCGGCAAACGGGGCGCTCTGTGAATTGAATGCTCCTAAATTCGGCGGAAAGAACAAAAAGGTCTACTCCAATCAGACACAAAATGAAGTTTATAGGAAAAAACATTTTAATCGACGACCTGCTTTATGGCAACTGTCCGAGGCCGCACGTGGAGGAAATCGAACCGGTTTGGTTCTTCAACCGAAGTCGGAAGTGCTGAAGCATCCGAAACCAAACACGGAAACTCAGGTTGTTATGTTCCCAGCTTTTTGCCACAATGAAGGGTCACCTATAACATGAAAATCTATCCCTCACATCGCAGAGAAAAGTAAACATTTCCTAGCCAATCGATATTTCCAGATGAGTGATCGATCAACGACCTAGAACAATAATAAGTGGAGAATGTTCTCGAGCTTCTTCGATCCTCCAGAGGATCGACTTTGTGGGAGAAAATTCATATCTAAGACTGTTCAATATTCCCGCAATAAGAGAATTCATTCAAGCGAATCAACAAAATGGCGGAAAATTTCACAAACAGGGTCCCTGCTCATATAACCCGAAAGACGCCACGCGTGCCGGAAACTCATTTTGGCATTGGGGAAGCGTCAGTGACATTATAAGGCTGAAAACGAACTTACTGATGAGTGTTCCCATAACATATTTGAAACTTTGGAATTTTCATTTGAACGAGGCCTCAAGGAAGAGAAACGGAACTGGAACGGATAGCTCTGAACGGGCCACTGGTGCGCACTGAGCTCGGCCAGTAGAGAACCAGAATCCACTGAAGATGTCTTTAAATGAAGTCAGTGATCGAATGTTCTGTCCAAGGGCCGCACACAGAGGTCACAAAGAGAGCTTTTCTTCCGGTATTGCAGCTGGTCGACCGATTCCGATAGGACTCTACCAAAAATTCGAGCAAAATAAGCATTCACGACATTATTCCCTCTGACTCTGCATTTTGCTGCTATGATCTATGTTCAACGACGCGGTCGGAAGATTTACACACAATTCTTGTTCAGGTAAGTGTGAGTAAAAGAAATTCCAGAAAATTATTTCAGTTCCGGCATCCCGGATCCGAGGAACTTGTCTTCAACAAAACTTTCAGCCTCATTACTCCAAACCGTTAATTTCGCAATCCGTGATCTCGATCATTTAAAGTACTTTGTCAGCTCTTCTGATCGTCATCTCCGATGGAAAAAAGTTCAACCCGGACGGGCCAGAGGGCTTTTCAAGCTATTGGAGGAATTAATCCAAGTTCTTCCTCGATTCCGGCTGTGGTTTTGTCATGATCTTAGAATGCGGATTCAGCAAGTCGGCAAGACTAGAACTGTAATTCGTTTCGTGTCGCATGAACAGCGCCGACTGCGTTGGATTTCCAGGAATAAGTTTGATACCATTTATCAAAAATTTCGAAAACGAAAACCTCACCTACATATAGCCTGGCAACGTCTGCTGACACTCTGGAAAAGAAATTCAGGTTCCTGAATGGCTGGCCTGCTCTCCATCCCAAGAAAGCCATCCTTGACTGCTGACACCTCAGGTTTTTACCCATTTGATTTGGAGTGGGCAATTTTCCGGTAATAAGACGTCCAGAAAAGTCCACGGATTATCAAATATCGACCTCCGGGGCGTTTCTGTTCCCTTTCGAGCGATGTTCTTCGATTGGGCCTCGGTGTATCATTCATATCAAACAGCGATTTTGGAAAAATTGCAGCCTCCCTCGGATCTCTCGGATATATCTCTATTAATTTGAGGGATCAGGCTGTCTTGATCACGTGCAACGCGCTGTATAATGCACGACATCCCTCTCGAAGGAGCCCGTGTTATGTTGCGAGTATTTATTTACATCGACAAGTCTGATGAGACATTATTCTCGGTTTTGGTCGCAGCTTGATGGGATGGATTCAATGGCGACTGAGATGCTATACTTCTTGAACCCACTAAGGTACTGCGTGGAACCCTGGACCCGTTCAATGATGTATATGCGGCTCCGGGGAAATACAGGTGTACAGAAGAGGTATCACATTTTGCTCCGATCACGCAGTCTTTTCCTTTTCTCGAGAATCACTGGTATCCATAGAAGGCAAAGCCCTAACAGAACTGCTCCACTCAGATTGTAGGCGTGCTCATAGTTGTGAAGAGTGCCCCTGAGGTAGCCTGGATTCCACAGAGAAACTTTAGAAATCTTCAAATTCGAATAGCAATTAGACAAATGGATTTTGAGTTGACGGCGATCGACCACGTTGCTCACCGAGAACGGGAGGCACAGTGAGGAGCACGAGGCCCTTGATGGCAACAATCAATCCGAAAGCGAGCTTCATCCGATGAAATCCCAAGTATTCGCCGACGAAACATCTGGAAACGGAAAACCGAATTCTGTGAGCATTATTAGAGTCGTCGCGTCGTTACGCTTAGTCTGCATATTCACGATGGGGAAACTCCTCACCTGTAGAAAGTTGCTGTCAACCCGTAAAACGATCCGAAAACGCAAATGACACCTACGATTGCCAGATAGCTCTTGCAGAGAGGAATAACCAACAACAGAACGCCGCTCATGATGAAATTCACGAGCATGAGAGTCTCGCGGAGGATCAGTCCGTGATCACAGAGTTGAGGGAGAACGAATTGTCCTGGAATTTCGATTCGGAAACTGGAATTACTCTGCTCCTAGGCAGGAAAACGGTCTCACCCTCTGCCTGTGGCACTGCCTTTGGAATTTGGAGATTCCGTCCCGGAGCAACGATTCCCGTGCTCGAGGAACTCACCTGCAATTTCGGTCACCCCGAAAAATGTCACTAGGTTGACAGCTTGCCATTCGGAGAATCCTTTATCCGCTTTCGTGTAGTCGATCAATACTGACATGCAGAGAGAATTAGCCCAGTAGTACCAGACAGTCGGTATCACGAGAACCCAGAAGAGAGGTTCCTTGAGAACCGTGAATTGGGTCCAGATCGATGACTCGTCCTCTGAAACGATCTCGAATTCAGTTCCCGGGGAAATTATTCGGGGAATTCTGCATTTTTCCCCAGGAGCGGAAAAGCAGAACTCTACGTTAGCGCGAATGACGATAACCATTGAATTTGAGCCTGCGATCCGGGACGCAAACTCATAATTGCTCACTCGTTTGCCCATTGACGACAACGTCGCCCGATGGCGAGTTCTTCTTTGCCTCTTTCAGGAACAGAGCCAAGGGAATGCTCAGGAAACTTATCGCGGCGTAGCATGCAATCATACCATGGAAGCCCAAGCGCTTATCCAAAAAGGTCAACAGGCTTGGGTATACGAACGAACCCACGGCGGCTCCGCTGAACGCGACACCTGAAATGTTGCAAATTCTCGATTTTGACTGATCCTCAGCAAAATGGAAGATGACCGCTCAATAGGATCGATCGAAATAAGTCTATATCATCGAAGATACCCTTTCAAACTTTCAGAACTGAATAGAAAATTACCAATGGTGACAGCCCTGTACTTCTCGAAGTATTGAGTCATCAAAATGCTCGTTGAGAGCATGACTGCCCCGAAGCTCACGCCCCCCATGAGGCCAAACGTGACACAAAATAACTGGAACAAAAGAATTCGCAGTCATTCTCCAAGCCAGCTTCGCCCCCATGGAATAGCTAGACTCCGAAGTTCATATTGTGCCCAGGTAGAGTCCTCAAATCCTGATTATCGAAGAAACTCTCTCAAGCTTGGAAAAGTTCTCACCACGACATCATTCACCCAATAGGCGGCGAAGAATCCCAGGGTTCCAACCGCTGCGGAGAACGCGGTCACCACGCGTACCGAGAGCCATTGGCAGAGAGGCCCCAACAACAACCCTGGAAGAAAACAAACTCTCAGCAATGAATCTTATTGTTAGCAGAAAGTAATCTCATTGCTGATATGTACATCGATCTCGAATACCCTCAAATCCGGTAGATAACGAGCCTTTTTTTCTCGCAATTTTTGTGAAAACCTTATCAGATAACGAACTCGCTAGATAATGAGGTTGGAAGATAACGAACTTGGCGGATAACGCATGTGAATATCTGAGCAGATAACGAACCCTTCGACCCGTCATAGCTTGACTTCGGTTCCACCAAGGCTGAACTTTCCTAACTGTCGTGTTCGTTATCTGTCGAGTTCGTTATCCGTCAAGCTCGTAGTCTCATAAGTAAAGCTTGGCAGTTCAGGCCTTAATCATTCCTGAACCTCCATCAATCAATATGAATTGATGGGTATTTGGTCAAATAGTGTCTGATCGTCTAGCCCATGACTTTGTCTGGCGAATATCATCGAAGTGATCGATCTCCGATCATTTTATGCATAGATTGATGGAATGTAATCTATAGAGCTTGGAAGTTCAGGCATTATTCATTAATCACCCTTCATCAATCCTTGGATAAATTGATCGGAAGCCGATCATTCGATGACAATCGCCCAACACAGTCGTGGGCTGGAACAATCTGGCACTATTTCACCAAATATTCACCAATTCATATTGATTAATGGAGGTTCGAAAATTATTAATGCCTGAGCTTCCAGACTCTGGTAATTAGTGAATAATGCCTGAACTTCCAAGCTTTACTCATAAATAGAGCTTGGAAGTTTAGGCGAAATGTCTAAATTGCCTAAAAGGCCTAAATCACCTAGGTGGCCTAAATTCGGCCTAGAACTCCTAGGTTTCGCCTAAATTCCGCCTAAAATGCCTAAATTTCGCCTAAAATGCCTGAATTTCGCCGAAAATGCCTAAAGTTCCTGATTCAGAAACCAAATGCCTCAAAGGTCCAGATCTAACTTCGGTAGCTTTGCCTCGTCGGCGAAAGTCTTTCCAGGTACTCGTATGAAGCAACTCAAAATGACTCATTTAGGTCTCGCCGAAATTTCACCTAAAATGCCTTTTCGCCCAAAATGCCTAAATTTCGCCTAAATTCCGCCTAAAATGCCTAAATTCAGATACCTAGATTTCGGCGCCTAAAATGGCTAATTCTGAGTGCCTAAACTTCCAAGCTCTACTCATAAGTTCAATATCTGATGCGGTTTTCGACAAAAATGGTCAGATGGGCTCATTATCTGCAGATCTTGAGATCTTCCAATCGATTTCACTATGCTCGAGGATGTTAACATCGCGGTTCATGTGATTGACCTTGTTCTGTATTCTAGAGCATATTTGTACATTCTATTACAAATTCGTGCGCTGGAGGTGAGTATGATATCAGAGTTTGGAATGAGACAGGAATTGAAGAGGGAATCCATGGGTTGATTATGGGCGGTTCATCACGAGGACGGATGAACACAGGGAGGTTGAAGTGAACTGACCGCTGAAGTTCATGGAGAACTGATAGATGGTGAGTGGCCATGATGCTTGTTCATCGGTAAAGTCCAATTCATCGTAGAAGGCATGATAAAACACGGCCTGCGCTTTGTAAGCGGCTGACACTGAGAACATCATCACGAAACAACACACCAAAGTAAATATGCCGTCCTTGGAGTCGATTCTGATGTCCTTGGCCATATCCTCTTTGATTGACGGCTCGGCACAGCATTGATTTCAAGAATAGAGAGTACCGCGCATAGACTCTCCGTGATTTAAAGTCGTTCCCCGGAAAAATGCGGCAGTAGCTGAGGGCTGTCGTCGGTTTCGTCGACGATGCCCATAAAGTGGAATAATGACGTGAGTTTACGATCCGAATAGCTTCGAGATTGTCCACATTGAGCTGGAATACGAGAGTAACAATTACAAAAGGGTGATAGACTCAAATGCTGAACGATTCCGGTCTTGGGTTGTCCGGAAAGCTCGTTCATTCGCTGTTTTTCCGAGGATTGATTTGATCCACTCGCATAGGTCCAATTCGGACCGTTTCCTTTCCATTCGACCCGAAACTCATCAAGCTTTCACATGCAGGTGTCAGATACGGGGTCCGAGTCCACCCACGCGGCTTGGAGCGAAAATGACGAGCCTCTCGATTTCTAAACCTGGCCTTGACTTGGCTCCTCAGCACGAAGAAATTCGTTTCAAGGCATCGATTCAGGAGAACACAAATTCATTCGACCTTCCTTGACTCTTAATGTGAGTTTTTTCCCGACTTTTCTAAAAAAAGAATCCAATCGAAGGAATCAAGAATCGGAAGGATCTGGATCGTTACGATTTTGGATCTTGGACACGAACCACAATGTGCAGAAAGGAGCTTGAGTTCTCCGTTCGAATACTTTCGAGTTAGTCGAGCGCTGATCGTGGCCGATGTCATTGGAAATACAGTGATCCCTCGTTATTCGCGATCAATTGGTTCCGGGCTCTCCGCGAATAACGAGTTTCCGCGAATAACGTGAACGATTGCTTGAAGGTTGCTTGAAGATGAGAAAAAGCTCCGTTTTGAGGCTTATATCTCACAAAGACTAGTTATTTATGGCATAAGTTTTCCAATGGCACAAGCTGGAAACAAATGGAAGGTTTTTAATCATGAGTGGAATTTTACAAACGTAGGTTCTCACGCTTGGTGGAATTAGTCCTCTTCCAACATTTCGATCTCGGCGCGATCGTTTCTTCGCTCGGCCAAAGTACTCGGCGGCGCCGGCGATCGGGCAGTCCGATCGAAAAGGACTGTGATCGGGAGGTGCTGGCGAGTCCTCTTCATCTCAGAGAGTATGGTTCTGTAGGTTACCATGGCCGCGTCGAGGGCGTTACGGAATTGGAGCTGTTGGGAGCCAGAAGGAGGATATGACAACTAAAATCTAAGAACCGCGAATAAGCGGGGTCGCGAATAACGAAGCGCGAATAAGCAAGGGATCACTGTACCCCGTAGTGCCGCGTATACCATGAATATACTAAACCCCGCCCTCCTCTCATAGCGGCACACAGCAGAGGTTGAGCCCCGCGCCCTTGTCGTAGGATACTGGAAATGCTCAACGTCAGATTGTGATGAACTTCAACATTCAATATTTGGGCGGAGTTCGTTGTACGCGGCACTTACAACAATAAAAGCTTTCTANCAATAAGTGGAGAATGTTCTCGAGCTTCTTCGATCCTCCAGAGGATCGACTTTGTGGGAGAAAATTCATATCTAAGACTGTTCAATATTCCCGCAATAAGAGCAAAATATTCGCAGGAAATCTCAGAACAGTGAATGAGCGACCCCAAAAGCCTGCGAATCAACAAAATGGCGGAAAATTTCACAAACAGGGTCCCTGCTCATATAACCCGAAAGACGCCGTGCGTGCCGGAAGCTCATTTTGGTTTTGGGGAGCGTTAGTTAAATTATAAGTTTGAAAACGAACACACTGATGAGTGTTTCCATAACATATTTGAAACTTTGGAATTTTCATTTGAACGAGGCCCCAAGGAAGAAAAACGGAACTGGAACGGATAGCTCTGAACGGGCCACTGGTGCGCACTGAGCTCGGCCAGTAGAGAACCAGAATCCACTGAAGATGTCTTCAAATGAAGTCAGTGATCGAATGTTCTGTCCAAGGGCCGCACACAGAGGTCACAAAGAGAGCTTTTCTTCCGGTATTGCAGCTGGTCGACCGATTCCGATAGGACTCTACCAAAAATTCGAGCAAAATAAGCATTCACGACATTATTCCCTCTGACTCTGCATTTTGCTGCTATGATCTATGTTCAACGACGCGGTCGGAAGATTTACACACAATTCTTGTTCAGGTAAGTGTGAGTAAAAGAAATTCCAGAAAATTATTTCAGTTCCGGCATCCCGGATCCGAGGAACTTGTCTTCAACAAAACTTTCAGCCTCATTACTCCAAACCGTTGATTTCGCAATCCGTGATCTCGATCATTTAAAGTACTTTGTCAGCTCTTCTGATCATCATCTCCGACGGAAAAAAGTTCAACCCGGACGGGCCAGAGGGCTTTTCAAGCTATTGGAGGAATTAATCCAAGTTCTTCCTCGATTCCGGCTGTGGTTTTGTCATGATCTTAGAATGCGGATTCAGCAAGTCGGCAAGACTAGAACTGTAATTCGTTTCGTGTCGCATGAACAGCGCCGACTGCGTTGGATTTCCAGGAATAAGTTTGATACCATTTATCAAAAATTTCGAAAACGAAAACCTCACCTACATATAGCCTGGCAACGTCTGCTGACACTCTGGAAAAGAAATTCAGGTTCCTGAATGGCTGGCCTGCTCTCCATCCCAAGAAAGCCATCCTTGACTGCTGACACCTCAGGTTTTTACCCATTTGATTTGGAGTGGGCAATTTTCCGGTAATAAGACGTCCAGAAAAGTCCACGGATTATCAAATATCGACCTCCGGGGCGTTTCTGTTCCCTTTCGAGCGATGTTCTTCGATTGGGCCTCGGTGTATCATTCATATCAAACAGCGATTTTGGAAAAATTGCAGCCTCCCTCGGATCTCTCGGATATATCTCTATTAATTTGAGGGATCAGGCTGTCTTGATCACGTGCAACGCGCTGTATAATGCACGACATCCCTCTCGAAGGAGCCCGTGTTATGTTGCGAGTATTTATTTACATCGACAAGTCTGATGAGACATTATTCTCGGTTTTGGTCGCAGCTTGATGGGATGGATTCAATGGCGACTGAGATGCTATACTTCTTGAACCCACTAAGGTACTGCGTGGAACCCTGGACCCGTTCAATGATGTATATGCGGCTCCGGGGAAATACAGGTGTACAGAAGAGGTATCACATTTTGCTCCGATCACGCAGTCTTTTCCTTTTCTCGAGAATCACTGGTATCCATAGAAGGCAAAGCCCTAACAGAACTGCTCCACTCAGATTGTAGGCGTGCTCATAGTTGTGAAGAGTGCCCCTGAGGTAGCCTGGATTCCACAGAGAAACTTTAGAAATCTTCAAATTCGAATAGCAATTAGACAAATGGATTTTGAGTTGACGGCGATCGACCACGTTGCTCACCGAGAACGGGAGGCACAGTGAGGAGCACGAGGCCCTTGATGGCAACAATCAATCCGAAAGCGAGCTTCATCCGATGAAATCCCAAGTATTCGCCGACGAAACATCTGGAAACGGAAAACCGAATTCTGTGAGCATTATTAGAGTCGTCGCGTCGTTACGCTTAGTCTGCATATTCACGATGGGGAAACTCCTCACCTGTAGAAAGTTGCTGTCAACCCGTAAAACGATCCGAAAACGCAAATGACACCTACGATTGCCAGATAGCTCTTGCAGAGAGGAATAACCAACAACAGAACGCCGCTCATGATGAAATTCACGAGCATGAGAGTCTCGCGGAGGATCAGTCCGTGATCACAGAGTTGAGGGAGAACGAATTGTCCTGGAATTTCGATTCGGAAACTGGAATTACTCTGCTCCTAGGCAGGAAAACGGTCTCACCCTCTGCCTGTGGCACTGCCTTTGGAATTTGGAGATTCCGTCCCGGAGCAACGATTCCCGTGCTCGAGGAACTCACCTGCAATTTCGGTCACCCCGAAAAATGTCACTAGGTTGACAGCTTGCCATTCGGAGAATCCTTTATCCGCTTTCGTGTAGTCGATCAATACTGACATGCAGAGAGAATTAGCCCAGTAGTACCAGACAGTCGGTATCACGAGAACCCAGAAGAGAGGTTCCTTGAGAACCGTGAATTGGGTCCAGATCGATGACTCGTCCTCTGAAACGATCTCGAATTCAGTTCCCGGGGAAATTATTCGGGGAATTCTGCATTTTTCCCCAGGAGCGGAAAAGCAGAACTCTACGTTAGCGCGAATGACGATAACCATTGAATTTGAGCCTGCGATCCGGGACGCAAACTCATAATTGCTCACTCGTTTGCCCATTGACGACAACGTCGCCCGATGGCGAGTTCTTCTTTGCCTCTTTCAGGAACAGAGCCAAGGGAATGCTCAGGAAACTTATCGCGGCGTAGCATGCAATCATACCATGGAAGCCCAAGCGCTTATCCAAAAAGGTCAACAGGCTTGGGTATACGAACGAACCCACGGCGGCTCCGCTGAACGCGACACCTGAAATGTTGCAAATTCTCGATTTTGACTGATCCTCAGCAAAATGGAAGATGACCGCTCAATAGGATCGATCGAAATAAGTCTATATCATCGAAGATACCCTTTCAAACTTTCAGAACTGAATAGAAAATTACCAATGGTGACAGCCCTGTACTTCTCGAAGTATTGAGTCATCAAAATGCTCGTTGAGAGCATGACTGCCCCGAAGCTCACGCCCCCCATGAGGCCAAACGTGACACAAAATAACTGGAACAAAAGAATTCGCAGTCATTCTCCAAGCCAGCTTCGCCCCCATGGAATAGCTAGACTCCGAAGTTCATATTGTGCCCAGGTAGAGTCCTCAAATCCTGATTATCGAAGAAACTCTCTCAAGCTTGGAAAAGTTCTCACCACGACATCATTCACCCAATAGGCGGCGAAGAATCCCAGGGTTCCAACCGCTGCGGAGAACGCGGTCACCACGCGTACCGAGAGCCATTGGCAGAGAGGCCCCAACAACAACCCTGGAAGAAAACAAACTCTCAGCAATGAATCTTATTGTTAGCAGAAAGTAATCTCATTGCTGATATGTACATCGATCTCGAATACCCTCAAATCCGGTAGATAACGAGCCTTTTTTTCTCGCAATTTTTGTGAAAACCTTATCAGATAACGAACTCGCTAGATAATGAGGTTGGAAGATAACGAACTTGGCGGATAACGCATGTGAATATCTGAGCAGATAACGAACCCTTCGACCCGTCATAGCTTGACTTCGGTTCCACCAAGGCTGAACTTTCCTAACTGTCGTGTTCGTTATCTGTCGAGTTCGTTATCCGTCAAGCTCGTAGTCTCATAAGTAAAGCTTGGCAGTTCAGGCCTTAATCATTCCTGAACCTCCATCAATCAATATGAATTGATGGGTATTTGGTCAAATAGTGTCTGATCGTCTAGCCCATGACTTTGTCTGGCGAATATCATCGAAGTGATCGATCTCCGATCATTTTATGCATAGATTGATGGAATGTAATCTATAGAGCTTGGAAGTTCAGGCATTATTCATTAATCACCCTTCATCAATCCTTGGATAAATTGATCGGAAGCCGATCATTCGATGACAATCGCCCAACACAGTCGTGGGCTGGAACAATCTGGCACTATTTCACCAAATATTCACCAATTCATATTGATTAATGGAGGTTCGAAAATTATTAATGCCTGAGCTTCCAGACTCTGGTAATTAGTGAATAATGCCTGAACTTCCAAGCTTTACTCATAAATAGAGCTTGGAAGTTTAGGCGAAATGTCTAAATTGCCTAAAAGGCCTAAATCACCTAGGTGGCCTAAATTCGGCCTAGAACTCCTAGGTTTCGCCTAAATTCCGCCTAAAATGCCTAAATTTCGCCTAAAATGCCTGAATTTCGCCGAAAATGCCTAAAGTTCCTGATTCAGAAACCAAATGCCTCAAAGGTCCAGATCTAACTTCGGTAGCTTTGCCTCGTCGGCGAAAGTCTTTCCAGGTACTCGTATGAAGCAACTCAAAATGACTCATTTAGGTCTCGCCGAAATTTCACCTAAAATGCCTTTTCGCCCAAAATGCCTAAATTTCGCCTAAATTCCGCCTAAAATGCCTAAATTCAGATACCTAGATTTCGGCGCCTAAAATGGCTAATTCTGAGTGCCTAAACTTCCAAGCTCTACTCATAAGTTCAATATCTGATGCGGTTTTCGACAAAAATGGTCAGATGGGCTCATTATCTGCAGATCTTGAGATCTTCCAATCGATTTCACTATGCTCGAGGATGTTAACATCGCGGTTCATGTGATTGACCTTGTTCTGTATTCTAGAGCATATTTGTACATTCTATTACAAATTCGTGCGCTGGAGGTGAGTATGATATCAGAGTTTGGAATGAGACAGGAATTGAAGAGGGAATCCATGGGTTGATTATGGGCGGTTCATCACGAGGACGGATGAACACAGGGAGGTTGAAGTGAACTGACCGCTGAAGTTCATGGAGAACTGATAGATGGTGAGTGGCCATGATGCTTGTTCATCGGTAAAGTCCAATTCATCGTAGAAGGCATGATAAAACACGGCCTGCGCTTTGTAAGCGGCTGACACTGAGAACATCATCACGAAACAACACACCAAAGTAAATATGCCGTCCTTGGAGTCGATTCTGATGTCCTTGGCCATATCCTCTTTGATTGACGGCTCGGCACAGCATTGATTTCAAGAATAGAGAGTACCGCGCATAGACTCTCCGTGATTTAAAGTCGTTCCCCGGAAAAATGCGGCAGTAGCTGAGGGCTGTCGTCGGTTTCGTCGACGATGCCCATAAAGTGGAATAATGACGTGAGTTTACGATCCGAATAGCTTCGAGATTGTCCACATTGAGCTGGAATACGAGAGTAACAATTACAAAAGGGTGATAGACTCAAATGCTGAACGATTCCGGTCTTGGGTTGTCCGGAAAGCTCGTTCATTCGCTGTTTTTCCGAGGATTGATTTGATCCACTCGCATAGGTCCAATTCGGACCGTTTCCTTTCCATTCGACCCGAAACTCATCAAGCTTTCACATGCAGGTGTCAGATACGGGGTCCGAGTCCACCCACGCGGCTTGGAGCGAAAATGACGAGCCTCTCGATTTCTAAACCTGGCCTTGACTTGGCTCCTCAGCACGAAGAAATTCGTTTCAAGGCATCGATTCAGGAGAACACAAATTCATTCGACCTTCCTTGACTCTTAATGTGAGTTTTTTCCCGACTTTTCTAAAAAAAGAATCCAATCGAAGGAATCAAGAATCGGAAGGATCTGGATCGTTACGATTTTGGATCTTGGACACGAACCACAATGTGCAGAAAGGAGCTTGAGTTCTCCGTTCGAATACTTTCGAGTTAGTCGAGCGCTGATCGTGGCCGATGTCATTGGAAATACAGTGATCCCTCGTTATTCGCGATCAATTGGTTCCGGGCTCTCCGCGAATAACGAGTTTCCGCGAATAACGTGAACGATTGCTTGAAGGTTGCTTGAAGATGAGAAAAAGCTCCGTTTTGAGGCTTATATCTCACAAAGACTAGTTATTTTTGGCATAAGTTTTCCAATGGCACAAGCTGGAAACAAATGGAAGGTTTTTAATCATGAGTGGAATTTTACAAACGTAGGTTCTCACGCTTGGTGGAATTAGTCCTCTTCCAACATTTCGATCTCGGCGCGATCGTTTCTTCGCTCGGCCAAAGTACTCGGCGGCGCCGGCGATCGGGCAGTCCGATCGAAAAGGACTGTGATCGGGAGGTGCTGGCGAGTCCTCTTCATCTCAGAGAGTATGGTTCTGTAGGTTACCATGGCCGCGTCGAGGGCGTTACGGAATTGGAGCTGTTGGGAGCCAGAAGGAGGATATGACAACTAAAATCTAAGAACCGCGAATAAGCGGGGTCGCGAATAACGAAGCGCGAATAAGCAAGGGATCACTGTACCCCGTAGTGCCGCGTATACCATGAATATACTAAACCCCGCCCTCCTCTCATAGCGGCACACAGCAGAGGTTGAGCCCCGCGCCCTTGTCGTAGGATACTGGAAATGCTCAACGTCAGATTGTGATGAACTTCAACATTCAATATTTGGGCGGAGTTCGTTGTACGCGGCACTTACAACAATAAAAGCTTTCTATTGAATTAGGTATGAGTCATTGGAGTTATTGTGTTTGAAAGCATACCTATTTGTGTATTCCCGTGACAGTTTGTGAGCTGCAAGTGAGTTTGATATCAACGGTTGGAGTGATACAGGTGGTGACAAGAAAACCTTTGAGAAAATCGTCACGTTTTCATCGATGCTACGCAGAGCCGGTTCAAGGGGGGGGGGAGAGCGAGGGGAGCGCCCCGGGCGCCATCCTCCGGAGAAGCGACTCTTTGGCGAATCTATATTGGATAACAAGGATTTTCCTTTAATTCTTTGGTTAATTTTCAGTGTTACGGTTTTCAACGCAGGCTTTGCCAAGGTTTGTGTTTTTGAGCTCATAATCATTTCTCAGAGAACGAGAGAATCGAAGTGAACTGACCGCTCAGGTTCATGAAGAACTGATGCTGAGCGGCCATGATGCTTCTTCATCGGAGAAGCTCACAGTCAGATCTTCGTAGAAGACATGATAACGCACGGCTTGCGCTTGATGAGAAGCTGACACTGAGGAAATCATCATGATACAACGCAATATAGGAGATATACCATCCTTGGAGTCGATTTCGATATCCTTGCCGATTGATGGCTCAACGCAGCACGCATTTCAAGAACGGAGCGCACCTTGTAAAGACTCTTGAACATCATTCCCCGAGAAAATGCTCAGTAGCTGAGAACAGTCGCCGGTTCCCTCTACGATACCCATAAAGTGAAATAATGACGTGAGTTTACGATTCGAATAGCTCCGGCATTGCCAACGTTATACTGAAACGTCTACAAATCGGTGACAGGTTCAGATCGAGAAGTCTCACTCTTAGATCGTTCCCTACCGAGGAGAAGTGCGTCTCGACGCGCACATTCGGGAGAAAGTCCATTTCACTTCACCGAACTTTCTTAAAGTATTTGATTCTTAAATAGACCTTTTTTCCATGTTCGTCGAGACAGAATTGGAAAAATCATTTATCAAAAGGATTCGAATCGTTCCCGGCTAGTCTCTAATGTCAAAGTCCGGGACACCGTCGAGCGAACGGACAATAAATTCTGCAAGTGCGTGGATTTTTTCAAACTTCCTCCCTTGTTTGTAGGCTTGCTCTGTTTCCGAAAAGTAATTCCTGAAACTATTTATAGTCGATCCGAGGGAGAACCGAGCATTACTTTAAGCTCGAACAGTGAGTTACAGCTCACTGGATTGTTTCTCTCCCTTGGAGCGAGACAAACTTCCATAAACTGAACATTCGTCGAGTAGTCAGCAGCTGTTCTTCAACAACGCTTCGATACCTGGGTCCGCGAGTGCTCTTTGATCAATGAATAACAATTCGAGATTGAATTCGTGCTTACTGGTGTGGAAGTGAAGAATCGAAGTAAAACACGGCTGAGCGGAATTCCAAACTGCGGATAAGGCGGACACCCCGTCAGTTTCGCGATCGCACTGCTGACGACTTTCGCTGTCGTGGCGCCGTTGTACTCTATGTGAATTAGTTGATGATGTAGCAGCTTTTGCACAAATGTGCAGCAGCTTCCGACGTTTCGTCAGCTGACCATCAGAGGGCGTTGATGTCCTGAGCGCAGCGTGATCGCCGAGAAATGTCTGTTGCCACACTTATGTACCAATTCGGAGATTCCGCATACAAATATGAATGAGGGGTGGAACTCGAGTTGCCTGATACCGTTGCTTGTTTCCGTCATTGCCTGTGTCTGCACAAGAGCCCTCACGAGCCGGAAACTTGGAGAATCATTCCGCAAGTCAAGTTGGATGCCGCTTCTCGATGTTTCCTCTCTATCTGGAGCTAAACGAGTGCAACGGTTCCGGGGTGATTTCGAAAGATTCGGGAATGACTTCAAGCTCAATTGATTATATCGATTTTATGGAGACGCGGTTCTCTGTGACGTACCTCGAGACATTTAGAGAGGGAGAGAAGCGCTCCAGCGAATATAATCCGGTTTGAATGTTTCTGAAGAGGAGGAGAATCGATTCCCCAGGAAATGGAGAGAGCTGGAGAAATGGATCGAAGTTATGAAGGGAAGCAACAGCCGAAACTCTTCCCGAATGAGTTGCATTCCACTCATTGTTAGAACACTTTGCGGGATTGCCGAATCCTCATCGCATGGCTAAGTGTCGCAAATGTAATGAGCCATCGCGCTGATTCTCTTCGACAAGAACCTAAGTGGGTGCGTCGTTTGGAGACTCAAATCAGAGAATTGGAGCTCGACATCTTAAAGTTATTGGAGTCACGGGTCGAAGTTGCTTCCAAGTGTTTTTTTTTATCGATTTTTCAATATAGGTGGAGTTTCGACTCGTCCATTCGTAATTTCTCAAAAGACTGAATATAGCGATGCCTTAAACGGAAATATTCAGCACACGACGTCAAAGGAGTCGAAAGGCTCGAACCTGGAATTCGGAAACGGAACTTCTGGTTAGGAGATGATTCCTGACGGAAACCGACAGAGATATCTCGTTCCGAAAGGGCAACGAGTAGATTCGACAGGGGCATCGAGTTTGTTTCCCGAAACAAGGAGGCCGTGAGTGGAGAGGAAGCACATCAGTGAGAAACGGTAATCAAATAGACTCTATTTAATAGAGCATTGACTCTGAGGATACCGAGAAACTTGAAAGCAGAGGTAACACTTGTTCTGGTTGGGATTCAAAGAACTGCCCGGAGGCCATTGTTGTGGGAGACCTGTGGCACATCTCTAGCCTCAGTTGACATGAGAATACCAAATTGGTACCCTCTACCAAACAACTACAGTATCTGAGAGAAGCTTCTATTAGAGCACAGAACACACGAGTAAGGACTGACCAAGGGAAACCAAGTCTTCGGAGCCTGTGCAGGCAGAAGCAATGGGAGGAGATAATTTTGCGGAGATGGTCGGCGTGAGGCTGGCAGGTTAAGTGAGAGTCAAACGTGATTCCAGAGTGAGAGAAATTGAGCGGCAGGGAGTTGAGTATGATTTGACCTTCGCCTACAACAGCTGTGGATCGGTTCCTACAGAAACACATGAGTTTAGTTTTGGCAGCATTGATTGTAAGTCGAAACGTACAGAACATTGAATTTTCCTCGAATGCGATGCTCATAACAAGCGATGAAGAATTTTTTTCTGAGATTTCCAGATACAGTAAAGTGCCGATAAGTTAGTCTCCTCTAACTTAGAAAATCCCATAACTTATAGAATTTTTAACGCAAAACGGATCATGTTCCCGTAACCTAGAGCATAGAGCCTATGTTATATTTTCCTCATAACTTACTTGTTAGAAAACTCATAACTTGTAGCGAATTTCCTCGTCTCCCAAAGATTATAAGTTTGTGGCACTTCACTGTAAAAAGGAATGGCTCTTGTCCCCGAAAATGGATTTGTATTGAAATTGATATAGCTCGACTTCACAAGTTCTTATGGACGCAGATTTCATGTGCAAAATATTTTCGAAAAACAGTTCCGAAACATTTTCTATGCCTACTTTTCTCGCACAATGTCTCGGGCTAATACACATGGTTCGACGAAACTAGCACTGCCGTTCATCCCTTTTCCTTGAAACATGGCTTGTGAGTCTGACCATTAGAGACGTTCAAGACTTTGATTTAACTGATTTATGACTGAAATTTATCTATATGCGACGGGGTCGGATGTATTTACATAGTGGCTCAGCCGATTCCGGCGAGAGCGTCCCCGGTCGGAAGCGACCCTCGAACCGCCGTTGCGTTGCCCCGTTGCACCTCGATCGAGATTCTCTGGAGGAGAAATTCGCTCACTCTTCTATCGCCCGAGACGCGCTCAATTCGCTTTCCGAGGTCAAGGAGGAACGCCTCCGAACATATCCCGATGACTCCCAAGGTCTCGATCGCGATGGGTTGAACGATGAAGCGCGCCTCGAGCTCGCGGTATTTCGCCAGCTTCGATGTCTCGGCCGAGTTCGCCACAGCCCCAGCAGCGCGTGCCGCGCAGGATCTGTGAGATGGTGCGAGGGTGTCCCACACCGTGGCGTCCCACACTAAGCATTTAGCCGCCTTCCACGGTGTCAAGGTCTGGCCATCGGGGCGGAGAGCGGAGTTTCTGGACAATCCCGGCGGCTCGAGTTCGTTGGCGATGGCAGCGGAGCGAAGAGCGAACGATATGAGAGAATTTAGCGCCTTATGGCGTGGTTGGCGGCCGCTGCTGCGCGAGCAGCTTAGTCCGTGTTCCCCGAGAGCCGTTACCTGAGAGGTGCATCTTGCGCAGAGGTGAGGAGCGCAGTAGGGAACTCCCAGGCGGAGGCCAGCATTTAACTGATTGAAGCATGTCCGCGGATCCGGTCAGATTTTCGAAGAAAGTGGATACTTCCGATCCGGAAAAGCGTGGTAATATGAGTGATTATCTCTGTCCCATGAATTCAATGAATCAATGAATGAGCTCCAAAGATCTGGCGTTCTTTCGGACTTTCAAAAACTGGTACTTCGTTTTGACGGACGAGATCCATCGGTCGATGATTCTACGTCTCAGAGATTGAATTCGCTCTGAGAAGTCGCTCAAGATTCCGGCGAAACGTCTCGCAACGAGGCGCACAATCACCGCGAAGCTTTCAAAGCAAAACTGCGCACAAATGGCCACTAAGCAAAATCTGAAGAGTGGCCACATTTTGTGGCATTTCTCCATATCAAACTGATCACTGAGCGATCTGGGCGCAGGGCGTCTCTCCATGAACTTGTTGAGAAGTGAGTATTCTCTGGCACAGCCGCCGGAGACGCATTTCTGGATCTCGGCTTTTGAGGGTTCAATGAAGCGTTCTGACACGAGTCCAGTCTGGAACAAGCGATCGATTGTTGAGCTCACTCGAATGGGGACAAGAAGCAATTGACCCTTGATTGCGAATCTTTCGTTTGTCGCAAATTTCAAATCCTTTTGAAAAAAAAAACCCTCGGTTTGTCTGTTCTTGAGCCCCAGATTTCCTAAATCAGTGATATCTATCCGCTTCAGAGGGACCTCAGCGAGCATCCGTTGCTTTTCATTTATGTTGCAAATGCACTGTTCTTTCTCTTCAGAGCCGATCTCAACACTCAGCAGAGATCGAGAGTAACAATGAAGGTTGAAGCGACAATCGAGCGCTGTCATGCAATCCTCTGTCATTGTGGGGTCTAGGAAGAATGACATCACTGAGTTCGTGTACACTTGTCCGATGAAGAATCCCAACGCCAGTAGACAGCCTATCAAGAATAAGTGTAAGTATCGACGAATTTCCTCTTTGATCTCGACTACCGTTATGAAGCTCATCAGAGTTCTCTCCATTAAGTTTCGGAAAGTGTTCAGTTTCAGCCAGGATATTATTTTCTTAATTTCCAATACGGACAGGAAAGTTAAAATCCAGACGTCTGCCTTGAAGGGCTTGAGCATAGCGGAGATATCCGGAGCACGGTGGAGTACCTCTGAATAACATTCGATGCCTACGGGCTGACTCAAGGCATATTGATACATCATTGAGTTTTCGTCATAAAAGTGTTTTCGATTACAGAAACTCGATTTGATCGTGATTGTCTTGCAATCGAGCGTGGTTCGGAGGAACCTTAAAATTAACCCTAGTATTCGACGAGTTTTGATAGAGATTTTCCCAATCGAGCATACTCCCTTGTTTGAGAAGCAAGAATCGATGGATGCATTCACGATTGAGTACACCACGTGGTCGATGCGATGGACACAGAAAAATCTCCGAGTTCCATCCTTTTTCCAGAAAAGCGTGTTCACATAGAAGATATTCTCAGGTCTATGGCTCACGTTAATGGAGATGTGCAGCAGACACTTATGTCGAAAGTTTTGGAATGGATCCGGACCAGCTCCAGGAGGCGATTCATGATACAAAGATGAAATCACAATGACTTTCAATTTGCTGGCCAGGACGTCCAAGAACAGTGGCAAAGCATCCACGCGCGATCCCTTGACTAAATCTTCGGGGGGGATCGGCAAGACGAGTAAGCTGGCGTTAAGTTTGAAGCTCTCTTTCAACAACCAGTGACACGTGTCTAAAATGAGGAGTTCAGTTGGCTGAATGTCACGTCGGAGTGCGAACCTTTCAGCTTCGAGCACGACCTCCATCGCGGTGAGCTCTTTGGGAACTTCACTCTTTATCAAAAGAAGAATGCCGAGGAATGAAATCACTGAGTATGCTGTGAACATCTTGAGTCTTGGGGCACAACACGAGAGATTTCGAAGATGAGAAGACCTCTAAGAAGGCTGTGTTCGCGCATTCCTTCAAAGCTCTTGTGATTTCAGGATGATCGTCACTTTCCACTGAAGGCAATTCACCTAAGACTCTCTCGAAAGAAACGGACGAATCGTTCTCTCTGGAAATTAAAAGAATATGGCGCAATCAAGATGATGTTCCATGGGGAGGGGTATTGCCAGTTACAGTTCCGATTCTTTTCTTATGGGCGACTTTCCTGACTGAGCACTTCGGAGGATTGCCGATTTCTCGCGACGCTCTGTTCCCACAGATGTGGTGACTCCCTCTCGGGTGGTCGGAATAATTGAAGTTCCGGGCTGCTGTTTATGATTAAATTATCGCTGTTTCTCCGATCGATGTTTTTGCTGTTCAGCGAGGCGGAATACGAATTTGCGACTCAATCCCGATTCGTTCTTCCATAATTTCTTAAGTGGTCAGGAATCCAATTTTTGAGAGAAGGAATAGGATCGCCAATAGCAGATTCGAAAAGCTTCTGACGGCGAGGCGATGATTTCCGACGGTAAGATCGCTTCGGAATAACGTGCCATTTATCTAAACATATGACTCATTATCAGTTCGGGATATTTGAAGGGTTCTCCAAATGTTTTCGTTGCCGAAGTCTTCCGGCACGGGTTTCCTCTGATGTTGCAAATGCTCATCACGCCAAAAGATCCGCTGAAGTTTGAAACGCAATCGAACGCTCTTCCGTGATACCACTCAGTCCTTCAAGGGGGACGTCATTAAAAGGTTTAAGCGAGCGCGTCCGATGTAGAACCTCGACTCAAAAATACGGCAATCGAGACAACTTGAACTGTCGACGAGTTCCTGCTTTGAGCTCGATCCCTGTTAGGGAGCTCGTCCTTAGCGGATAGTGTCGAATTAGCCGAGAGATCATTCTCATAATGAAAAACGCGAAATGAGAATCCAGAACCAGAGATCTGGATCGGCAACTAACCGCATTATGGAGAACCGCGGTTTTCCGAAAACTAGCAAACTTGAGAATGGGTAAAGGGTCTGGCAGGACAGTGGCCCACCCATCATGGAAATCATCGAAAGCACTTGGATCGTGTTTTCCGGTGTGAGAAAACATATTGGTGAGGATTTCAGCTCTTGGTTATATTTCCGTGTGCCTTCAAATGGTTAGAGTTCGCCAAAGACCCGAGATTCTACCCCGAACTTCAAAAGCTCATATCTCGAGAACTACTGGACCTACAGCGTCCATCGACCTATCGTTGGAAAGCTGACATCGGGACCCATCTACTCATGCGGTCGAATTCAAGACGTTCGAAGAGTCGAAAAATGCAACTTTTGTTTTTGTACTCATGGCTAATACCCTTCCCGTGGCGGTACATTTTGTGATGACATTGGGAATATAGCCCTACCACCCCCCTATCCACCAGTTAAGTTTCATCGAAATCGAAGACATCGTTTTTGAGATATGAATTTTTTTGGTTTTCGATCCCACCCGATTTTCGGCATTTTCCGCCGAAACTCCATCAATGCTCACTCTGATTTTGAGACGCTTCCCAAGCGGTGAAAAGCCGTTGGGTCTACCGCCATAGCCTTGCCTCCTCTCCATGTCATCATGACGTGCAGTGACGGCTCAATGGAACCTACGAGCGAGTGCATTTACATTCAACCAGATCTAAGAGGGAACTTATCATTACACCTATACCTCGGCATACTCAACTGGCTTCGAGAGTTCTTTTATTCCGCTATTTATTATACAAGTCTCTTTAATGGCTGAAAAACCCCTCCCCGTCAGGATGGAGGAGATTGCTGACTTTTCGTTTGAGTTCTTTCGAGCATTCCATCCCGCCGTTCGATCCACGGTGGACGGATGACGGTAATGATTCTGGGGAGTTTGGAAAACCGGAAAACAAATGAAATTGACGTCACCACTGACGGTAGCTTTCGCTCCAGTTGTTCCCTATAAAGTATTTCCATTCGAACCCGTCTTTATCAGAATTAAATATATGAACCTGTTTTCTTATGCGAACCGAAATGACGCGATGATCCATATAGAAAAGCTTCAATCAACTGGATAGAAAATCGGGTTCTTTCACTCTTCTGGAGGTTCCTGGAAAGCTCTAGAATATAGGGTCTGTGTCCTGAATGCCCGGAGCAGATGTGACGTCGATAAAACTCTCGTTCCCTTCGATTCAAATAATTTTCAACTCATCGGTGGGGCGCGGGGAAATTATAGATCAGGAAGCGGGGCGCGGCGAAATGAATCTGAAAAACACTGATCTACAGGGAGAGGAGTAAAATGGGTTTTCGCGATTTTCTAAAAAACAATGCGTCTTGGAGAAAAATTTCGGATGGATGACCGGCCCTAAAATTCGATTTTACATCGGATGAGCCTGTCGGGTATCGCGAAAAACCATAAATTCACCGAAATCCTGCTCAAAAACCTTTCGTTTTTTTACTTCCTCTATGGGTGACGCGAAAAGTAATTTTCGTGTTTTTCTCGGAAAAGACGCATTTTGAAGAAAAATGTCCGATGGATGACCGACCTCAAAATTCGATTTCACATCGGATAAGATTGTGAGAAACGCCGAAAAACCGAATTCCTTCGGGATACGCCACTCAGGGAAATCCTCTCACTTACCACCCTGTGTGTATATCTAAATGAGAAGGCGGCATTCCACACACTCTTGAGTAATCTGTCATTGCTCGGACTCCACGGCAAAACTCTGTCGTTGATTTAATAGCCTCCAGAAAACCGCGTTAAAGTAGACGAATCGCTCAATGAGTCCAGACTGGTTCCGAACGGAGTCCCGCAAGGAGGCTGTTTGTCACCAATCTTGTATGTGGCTTTTGTTCCTCATATCCCCACTTACCTTTCGAGAAATGTGAACCACCTCTTGTTCGCGGATGATTTATCCTTCAATCGAGAACGATGAAGATTCAATTCAATAAGCTTTATTACAATACCGCGGACAAGCAACTTGCTGCATTTGCGATAAGCAAAGAGATTCACTAGCGTATGGAGTGTGAACATAGCAGAACTACTTCTGAGAGCCCGTTTCCTGGGCGGATCAGTTCGCGTGGTCTAAATGCCACGTCAGACTACGAAATTCTCAGTTGCGAATACAGAATCCATCTCAGCGCCTAAGTGAAGTGAACATGAACACCAAGAGAAAATCCAAAATCCAAGTGCTGGCCGTTACTGGCACGCGCCAATCAGGAAAACCGGGCTGGCGCGTGAAGATGAGACGTCTTCGATACGTTGAACATGAGTACATCATTGAATTGGGAACCCATCTCTCTGATCGTGTGGAAAGTGATGATCACTGTGATTGTTTCAAACAGCATTGAGCTTTGGAGTGATTGAAAGATGTCATCAGCGTTCGAAACAGCCATATGGTCTTCCTGACAAATGCAGCACAAGTTCCGAGTTTTATCGCTGATCTAGAAAAGCCTGTTAATATGAGTGATTATCTTCACCCCATGAATCCGATGGTTGGGGGTGACCTGAATTCACGCTCTTTTTGGATTTACGCTCTTTCGGACTTTCAGAGAGTGGTACTTTGTTTTGACGGATGAGATCCATCGGTTGATGAGAGATTGAACTCGCTTCGAGAAGTCGCTCAAGATTCCGGCGAAACGTTCCGCAACGACCAGCCTCATCACCGCGAAGCGTTCAATGCAAAACTGCGCACAAATGGCCACTAAGCAAACTCTGAAAAGTGGGCGAATTTCGTGGAATTTCTCCATATCAAACTGATCACTGAACCTTCTGGATTCAGAGCGTCTTTTCCCCTGTTTGTCGATACGGATGAACTATTTGGCATAGCCTCCAGCGAGTCATTTATCGATCTCGGCTTTTGAGGGTTCCATGAGGCGTTTTGTCAAGAATCCAGTCTGGAATAAGCGATCGATTGTTGAGCTTACTGGGAAGGGGAGCAAAAGCATTGTACCCTTGATCGCGGAGCCTTCATAGTATGCAGATTTTACATCCCTCTGGATATATATTCCATCAGTTGATTCGGGTAACTTCAGGCTTTCCAAAACAGTGGGATCCATTCGCCTCAGAGGTCTCTGAGCGAGAAACTTTTGCTTTTCATTCAGGTTGCAAACGCAACTTTTCCGCGAATCGGCGTCAAGCTGAAAGCGCAGACGGGCTCCAGAGTAGCACTGGAGGTTTAAGCGACAATCGAGCGCTTCTCTACAATCCTCTGTCATTGTGGGGTCGAGGAAGAATGACATCACTGAGTTCGTGTACACTTGTCCGATGAAGAATCCCAACGCCAGCAGACAGCTAAGCAAGAACAAGTGAAAGTATCGACGAATTTCCCCTTTGATCTCGACTACCGTTATGAAGCTCATCAGAGTTCTCGCCAAAAAGCTTCGGAAAGTGTTCAGTTTCAGCCAGGAATTGATTCTCTCAATCACCAATACGGACAGGAAAGTCAAAATCCAGACTTCTGCCTTTAAGGGTTTGAGCATTGCAGTTATATCGGGAGCGTGGTTACGTACGACTGAAAAACATTCGTGGCTTTCGGTTGGACTCACGGCATATCGATACATCATTGATTTTTCTTTATTGCTGTCTTCTTGTGAATGGAAACTCTATTTGATTGTGATTGTTTTGCATTCTAGCGTAATTTTGAGATTCCTCTTTATAGACTTTTTTTATTGAGAACCTGTGACTGAGATCTTTCTTATCGAGCATACTCCCTTGTTTGATGAGCAAGAATCGATGGATGCATTCACAATCGAGAATACCAGGTGGTCGATGAGATGGACACAAACGAAGCTTCGAGTTCCATCCCTGCTCCAGAAGAGTGTGTTCACGAAGAAGATATTTTTTCGTTCATGGCTCACGTCCACGGAGATGTGCAGTAGACACTTATGTCGAAAGTTCTGAAATGGATCCAGGTCAGGTCCAAGAGACGATTTACGATACAAAGATGAAATCACAATGACTTTCAATTTGCTGGCCAGTACGTCTAAGAACAGAGGCCTTGTTTCCATCCCCGATCCCCCGATTAAATCTCCGGGGGGTAAAGGCAAGACGAGTAAGCTCGCGTTTAGTCTGAAGCCCTCTTTCAACAACCAGTGACACGTGTCTAAAATGAGGAGTTCAGTTGGCTGAATGTCACGTCGGAGTGCGAACCTTTCAGCTTCGAGCACGACCTCCATCGCGGTGAGCTCTTTGGGAACTTCACTCTTTATCAAAAGAAGAATGCCGAGGAATGAAATCACTGAGTATGCTGTGAACATCTTGAGTCTTGGGGCACAACACGAGAGATTTCGAAGATGAGAAGACCTCTAAGAAGGCTGTGTTCGCGCATTCCTTCAAAGCTCTTGTGATTTCAGGATGATCGTCACTTTCCACTGAAGGCAATTCACCTAAGACTCTCTCGAAAGAAACGGACGAATCGTTCTCTCTGGAAATTAAAAGAATATGGCGCAATCAAGATGATGTTCCATGGGGAGGGGCATTGCCAGTTACAGTTCCGATTCTGTTCATAGGGGCGACTTTCCTGACTGAGCACTTCGGAGGATTGCCGATTTCTCGCGACGCTCTGTTCCCACAGATGTGGTGACTCCCTCTCGGGTGGTCGGAATAATTGAAGTTCCGGGCTGCTGTTTATGATTAAATTATCGCTGTTTCTCCGATCGATGTTTTTGCTGTTCAGCGAGGCGGAATACGAATTTGCGACTCAATCCCGATTCGTTCTTCCATAATTTCTTAAGTGGTCAGGAATCCAATTTTTGAGAGAAGGAATAGGATCGCCAATAGCAGATTCGAAAAGCTTCTGACGGCGAGGCGATGATTTCCGACGGTAAGATCGCTTCGGAATAACGTGCCATTTATCTAAACATATGACTCATTATCAGTTCGGGATATTTGAAGGGTTCTCCAAATGTTTTCGTTGCCGAAGTCTTCCGGCACGGGTTTCCTCTGATGTTGCAAATGCTCATCACGCCAAAAGATCCGCTGAAGTTTGAAACGCAATCGAACGCTCTTCCGTGATACCACTCAGTCCTTCAAGGGGGACGTCATTAAAAGGTTTAAGCGAGCGCGTCCGATGTAGAACCTCGACTCAAAAATACGGCAATCGAGACAACTTGAACTGTCGACGAGTTCCTGCTTTGAGCTCGATCCCTGTTAGGGAGCTCGTCCGTAGCGGATAGTGTCGAATTAGCCGAGAGATCATTCTCATAATGAAAAACGCGAAATGAGAATCCAGAACCAGAGATCTGGATCGGCAACTAACCGCATTATGGAGAACCGCGGTTTTCCGAAAACTAGCAAACTTGAGAATGGGTAAAGGGTCTGGCAGGACAGTGGCCCACCCATCATGGAAATCATCGAAAGCACTTGGATCGTGTTTTCCGGTGTGAGAAAACATATTGGTGAGGATTTCAGCTCTTGGTTATATTTCCGTGTGCCTTCAAATGGTGAGAGTTCGCCAAAGACCCGAGATTCTACCCCGAACTTCAAAAGCTCATATCTCGAGAACTACTGGACCTACAGCGTCCATCGACCTATCGTTGGAAAGCTGACATCGGGACCCATCTACTCATGCGGTCGAATTCAAGACGTTCGAAGAGTCGAAAAATGCAACTTTTGTTTTTGTACTCATGGCTAATACCCTTCCCGTGGCGGTACATTTTGTGATGACATTGGGAATATAGCCCTACCACCCCCCGATCCACCAGTAAAGTTTCATCGAAATCGAAGACATCGTTTTTGAGATATGAATTTTTTTGGTATTCGATCCCACCCGATTTTCGGCATTTTCCGCCGAAACTCCATCAATGCTCACTCTGATTATGAGACGCTTCCCAAGCGGTGAAAAGCCGTTGGGTCTACCGCCATAGCCTTGCCTCCTCTCCATGTCATCATGACGTGCAGTGACGGCTCAATGGAACCTACGAGCGAGTGCATTTACATTCAACCAGATCTAAGAGGGAACTTATCATTACATATATACCTCGGCATACTCAACTGGCTTCGAGAGTTCTTTTATTCCGCTATTTATTATACAAGTCTCTTTTTTGGCTGAAAAAACCCTCCCCGTCAGGATGGAGGAGATTGCTGACTTTTCGTTTGAGTTCCTCCGAGCATTCCATCCCGCCGTTCGATCCACGGTGGACGGATGACGGTAATGATTCTGGGGAGTTTGGAAAACCGGAAAACAAATGAAATTGACGTCACCACTGACGGTAGCTTTCGCTCCAGTTGTTCCCTATAAAGTATTTCCATTCGAACCCGTCTTTATCAGAATTAAATATATGAACCTGTTTTCTTATGCGAACCGAAATGACGCGATGATCCATATAGAAAAGCTTCAATCAACTGGATAGAAAAGCGGGTTCTTTCACTCTTCTGGAGGTTCCTGGAAAGCTCTAGAATATAGGGTCTGTGTCCTGAATGCCCGGAGCAGATGTGACGTCGATAAAACTCTCGTTCCCTTCGATTCAAATAATTTTCAACTCATCGGTGGGGCGCGGGGAAATTATAGATCAGGAAGCGGGGCGCGGCGAAATGAATCTGAAAAACACTGATCTACAGGGAGAGGAGTAAAATGGGTTTTCGCGATTTTCTAAAAAACAATGCGTCTTGGAGAAAAATTTCGGATGGATGACCGGCCCTAAAATTCGATTTTACATCGGATGAGCCTGTCGGGTATCGCGAAAAACCATAAATTCACCGAAATCCTGCTCAAAAACCTTTCGTTTTTTTACTTCCTCTATGGGTGACGCGAAAAGTAATTTTCGTGTTTTTCTCGGAAAAGACGCATTTTGAAGAAAAATGTCCGATGGATGACCGACCTCAAAATTCGATTTCACATCGGATAAGATTGTGAGAAACGCCGAAAAACCGAATTCCTTCGGGATACGCCACTCAGGGAAATCCTCTCACTTACCACCCTGTGTGTATATCTAAATGAGAAGGCGGCATTCCACACACTCTTGAGTAATCTGTCATTGCTCGGACTCCACGGCAAAACTCTGTCGTTGATTAAATAGCCTCCAGAAAACCGCGTTAAAGTAGACGAATCGCTCAATGAGTCCAGACTGGTTCCGAACGGAGTCCCGCAAGGAGGCTGTTTGTCACCAATCTTGTATGTGGCTTTTGTTCCTCATGTCCCCATTTACCTTTCGAGAAATGTGAACCACCTCTTGTTCGCAGATGACTTATTCTTCAATCGAGAACGATGAAGATTCAAATCAATAAGCTTTATTACAATACCGCGGACAAGCAACTTGCTGCATTTGCGATAAGCAAAGAGATTCACTAGCGTATTGAGTGTGAACATAGCAGAACTACTTCTGAGAGCCCGTTTCCTGGGCGGATCAGTTCGCGTGGTCTAAATGCCACGTCAGACTACGAAATTCTCAGTTGCGAATACAGAATCCATCTCAGCGCCTAAGTGAAGTGAACATGAACGATTAGAACCAAGAGAAAATCCAAAATCCAAGTGCTGGCCGTTACTGGCACGCGCCAATCAGGAAAACCGGGCTGGCGCGTGAAGATGAGACGTCTTCGATACGTTGAACATGAGTACATCATTGAATTGGGAACCCATCTCTCTGATCGTGTGGAAAGTGATGATCACTGTGATCGTTTCAAACAGCATTGAGCTTTGGAGTGATTGAAAGATGTCATCAGCGTTCGAAACAGCCATATGGTCTTCCTGACAAATGCAGCACAAGTTCCGAGTTTTATCGCTGATCTAGAAAAGCCTGGCAATATGAGTGATTATCTTCACCCCATGAATCCGATGGTTGGGGGTGACCTGAATTCACGCTCCTTTTGGACACACGCTCTTTCGGACTTTCAGAGAGTGGTACTTTGTTTTGACGGATGAGATCCATCGGTTGATGAGAGATTGAACTCGCTTCGAGAAGTCGCTCAAGATTCCGGCGAAACGTTCCGTAACGACCTGCCTCATCACCGCGAAGCGTTCAATGCAAAACTGCGCACAAATGGCCACTAAGCAAACTCTGAAAAGTGGGCGAATTTCGTGGAATTTCTCCATATCAAACTGATCACTGAACCTTCTGGATTCAGAGCGTCTTCTCCCCTGTTCGTCGATACGGATGAACAATTTGGCATAGCCACCAGCGAGGCATTTATCGATCTCGGCTTTTGAGGGTTCCATGAGGCGTTTTGTCAAGAATCCAGTCTGGAATAAGCGATCGATTGTTGAGCTTACTGGGAAGGGGAGCAAAAGCAATGTACCCTTGATCGCGGAGCTTTCATAGTACGCAGATTTTACATCCCTCTGGATATATATTCCATCAGTTGATGCGGGTAGCTTCAGGTTTTCCATAACAATGGGATCCATTCGCCTCAGAGGTCTCTCAGCGAGAAACTTTTGCTTTTCATTTAGGTTGCAAATGCAACTCCTCCGCGAATCGGCGTCAAGCTGAAAGCGCAGACGGGCTCCAGAGTAGCACTGGAGGTTTAAGCGACAATTGAGCGCTTCTCTACAATCCTCTGTCATTGTGGGGTCGAGGAAGAATGACATCACTGAGTTCGTGTACACTCGTCCGATGAAGAATCCCAACGCCAGAAGACAGCTAAGCAAGAACAAGTGAAAGTATCGACGAATTTCCCCTTTGATCTCGACTACCGTTATGAAGCTCATCAGAGTTCTCGCCAAAAAGCTTCGGAAAGTGTTCAGTTTCAGCCAGGAATTGATTCTCACAATCACCAATACGGACAGGAAAGTCAAAATCCAGACCTCAGCCTTGAAGGGTTTGAGCATCGCAGTTATATCGGGAGCGTGGTGACGAACGACTGAAAAACATTCGTGGCTCTCGGATGGACTCACGGCATATCGATACATCAGGGATGTTTCGTCATAGCTGTCCTCTCGGGAACGGAAACTCGATTCGACCGTGATCGTCTCGCAATCCAGCGTAATTTTGAGAGACCTCGTTAAGAATCGTGTTAATTGAGAACCTGTGACAGAGATCTTTCTAATCGAGCAAACTCCCTTGTTTGATGAGCAAGAATCGATGGATGCATTCACAATCGAGAATACCAGGTGGTCGATGAGATGGACACAAACGAAGCTCCGAGTTCCATCCCTGCTCCAGAAAAGTGTGTTCACAAAGAAGATATTCTTTCGTTCATGGCTCACGTCCACGGAGATGTGCAGTAGACACTTATGTCGAAAGTTCTGAAATGGATCCAGGTCAGGTCCAAGAGACAATGTACGATACAAAGATGAAATCACAACGACTTTCAATTTGCTGGCCAGTACGTCTAAGAACAGAGGCCTTGTTCCCATCCCCGATCCCCCGATTAAATCTCCGGGGGGTAAAGGCAAGACGAGTAAGCTCGCGTTTAGTCTGAAGCCCTCTTTCAACAACCAGTGACAAGTGTCTAAAATGAGGAGTTCAGTTGGCTGAATGTTACGTCGGAGTGCGAACCTTTCAGCTTCGAGCACGACCTCCATCGCGGTGAGCTCTTTGGGAACTTCACTCTTTATCAAAAGAAGACAGCCGAGGAATGAAATCACTGAGTATGCTGTGAACATCTTGAGTCTTGAGGCACAACTAAGGACCTTC
The DNA here is from genome assembly GCA_021527715.1 of Neoseiulus cucumeris. Lineage (NCBI taxonomy): Eukaryota > Metazoa > Arthropoda > Arachnida > Mesostigmata > Phytoseiidae > Neoseiulus > Neoseiulus cucumeris. The sequence goes on along the minus strand of JAJSRV010000124.1, from coordinate 363,407 downwards.
AGAAGATTAGACGACCTCCGATGAGTCCGTATCCGCGCATTCCATCAAAGTTAATGTGGTTCGAAGATAGCGTGACGCACGCCCCTCGCATTTGAGGTTATCGCGAGGATGGAAGATATCCTCGATGAAGATGGATGTCTATCCGTGAGGATACATCTCACCTGAGAAAGGGGTCCACAGGAGGGGCGCGGGTCGAAACAGGTTGAGAATCACTGCTCTAGATCGTCTCACCTTCCCGCGCTTGAGGAGGCGCGACACCGTCTAGCGGAGAGAACTCTTCACAATTCCTCAAGACGACAGGAACAAAGCATCGCATCGGAGAATGAAGAGAATTCGGAGCAACGAACAGAGTGCCTGGAGAGTGTCCGGGGTCGGCAACTGTAGCTGCGATGATATCCTTCTTCTCTTCTTTGACTTGACACTGCAGAGGAATGCCAATATCTTGTGGACTGCCAACTCCTTTGTTCCATGAATGTGATGGTGTCTATCTCTGTCTCTCGATCGCGCAGACTCGCGCAGGGTGTAAAATCGAGATTAGAGGCAGAGTGCTTCCGCTCGAGCCTTCAGGATAATTGAAGTGACTGCTTTCACAGCAAAGTGTCTCTTTTAGTCGATTTCTTCGATCGATGATCTCGTCAAGAAAACAACGAGTGATTTCCGACTCTCGGATTTACGATTTGTTCCGCAAACTTTCTTCTCTAATCGGACATGAACTCCCTCGATGAAACCGAAACTAAACTCTGTGGACTATCTTACCGATGAAGACCTCGACCCCAAGTCCTATGAGGATGCTCCATTCCGATCAGGGAAGGAATCTGAGGAAGACTCTGAAAAGGATAGAAATGCGACACAAGTGTTGTTGTTTCGCGTATCATCTGACTTCAATGCATTGTTTTCCCGTGCACAGCGATATCAATCTGATTGATTGATTAATTGATAGGATACGGCTGACGATAGATTCTAGGCGGTTTGAGAAAAAAAGAATGCCAGAATCGGCCTCTAAACCATTAAGTTAGCGATGGGAGAACGAATTCGATTGTCTTGTTGTCCCACGATGGAAGAGCACCGAACATTTTTTTTGGCATCCCCTCTCGAGTGGGGAACAGGTCCGACATCAACCGTTTCTGGTATTACATTTCTGGATTTCTCAATTTCACGTGCCACCACCTTGCTAGTTCGACGAGCTCGCGAAGAATGAACGGATATCCGATTGTCTTTCATTCCTCGAGTCGTCCGTCATGACTGTGTCCCGGTATCTTTGTAATGTAGCCTCGATGTCAGGAACATTCAGACCATCGGTTTCATCTGCTTCTTCCTCAGATTCTTCTTCCACTCGCTTGCATAGAATTCGAATGTCCCCGACGGAATGTCTTCGGGAGAGCGGTCCTTCCCTCCCGGGTGAATTATCTGCTGGACTCGATATTGATTCCGCTGCTGGGACGCGGAAAACTGCCGGATTCTCGCAGAAATCCGATTTGAGAAACACTGAGCTACATTTCAACTTTGAGTTAGCGACACAGAATTCTTTGTGAGTTATGAGTTATCGACGATTTTCTGAGTGAAGGAGCATGCTCAACATTGACTCTATGCGATGACTTATGAAAAACCGAGCTAGATCCATTATGAGTTTTAACTTAGCGAAGATTTACGAGTTAGAGGCGTTATGAGTTGGGGAGACTTGACTGTATTCAGACATTTGAAAGCGACATTGCCCTTCTTAACAACATTTTTAGCCTTCTTCATCGCATTTTGATTGTTGGTCTGATCTGCCACTATCTCTCATTAGTGTTTCTAAATTCACTACTCTCAAGATATCCTCCTGATTTTCGAAATTTTCAAGAACAGGAATCCTCGAAAGTGAATCAGCCTCTACTGGCATACTGGATGGTGAAATTTCACTGCGGAAGATAGTATACGAGATCTCCCAACATTTCATCTGTACGTGCTTTCACTCTTGAAGTTTCTAGCGGTCCATGATCTTTGATTACTGTGAGCTGTGAGTTCAGGTCCGATCAGCCAGTGTTGCCAATAGAAAGTTGCCTTCTTGATTGCAAGACATTCTAGTGTCCGCCGTGCAGGCCGTCCTCAATCATATCCTCGTCTGGTCTACACGGATGGGTTTCAGGTTATCCCTCTTTGGGTGCCAAGTTCTCCAGCTGGGGCGGCGGTTCCCGGTGCCCAGCCGCATTCTCGGGGCCCACTCCCTCGCGGCCACGACGGTCTCGAGAGCGGCCCACCCCGCTTCGCCACGACCGTTTCGTCGCTGATCAGCTCTAAGGAGCCTTGAAGTCTCCATGAAGGAAGTGAACAGAGTCGATTGTTCGGAAGACTGGAAGAATTCCTCAGCTTTCAGTCACATTGCTTTCATTCGACGAATTCTCAAACATCGTTAGATATAGCTCGGGAGGTTTCTAGACGCTCACGAATTGAGAGCTGCTTTCTTTGAATAGGAGTGTTTGGGGAGGAGCTAATTGAATGTCATGGATGATAACGGGAACAGAGGCGTTGGGAACTGTGACGAGCGAAAATGAATTACCGTAAAACTTCTAATTGCAGGGCATGCTCTTTTAGTCGGGCATGCTCCAATAAGCGGGCATCCCCGGAAGGATCGAAATATTTGCCGGCCGGGTACTCTCAACGCTGTCTGACATGAGTGGAGCCTTTCGTCGCCTTTCCAGCGATGTCGGCGACAGCGTCGTGCCGCCGTCGCCGGAGAGAGAGGGAGTTGGACGTAAACAATAGAACGGGTTGCGGTCGAGAATGGCGAGCTTGCATCAAAAAGACCGCATGATTTGAAGCGAATTATCTGCCTACATCTGCTTACATTCGTGGCGAGTCGAACTTCAACTCCGGGATCTCAGACATGTGAGTTCATCATGTTCAATAATCCGTCCGAGTTCTGGGCGCCTCTTGCTGAAAAACATCACTCTTCCTACTCCGATGTCACGTTTGCAGTCTCAAAAACGAATTTTCCCCGTAGATATCTCGCCGATCAATCAGTCACATCAAGGAGGATCGATGGCAGATCAAGCCAGCAAGCCCGAACGGCGGAAGATGAAAGCTTACAGCATGGAATTCAAGCTCCAAGCAGTAAAGTTTGCGGAGGAAAATACGAAGAAAAAGGCGGCTGAGAAATTCAACGTCACCCGCAGTCGCATTCAGCAGTGGGTTTCCCAAAAAGAAGATCTTATTTCAACAGACTCGACGAGCAGAAGGCTAAAGGGAGCTGGGCGTCCGGTACAGGATGCGGAACTTGACGCTGCGGTGAAGGAATTTGTTGACCGCCATCGTTCTCAACGTCTCCGCATCACGCGCCCAATGATGCAGAAATACGCTCTGAGCATTGGATCTTCTTGTTTCAGAAGCAGTAAGGGCTGGTTGGACAAGTTCATGCAACGTCATAATCTGAGTTGCAGGCGTCCCACGACAGTATGTCAGAAACCGCCCGCCGATTACGAGGACGCCATCGTCAAGTTCATTCTTTATGTCGCTAGTCTTCGTCAGAATTCGCAATACCAGCATATCTATGCAGCGGACGAAACAGCAGTTTTTATCGACGCGTCGAACAGTCTCACAGTTGCTGAGAAAGGTTCGAGAGATGTTCCTGTGTTAACTACAGGACATGACAAATTGCGAATCACAGTCATGTTAACCGGTCGGTCCGACGGAGTCAAATTGAAGCCGTTTGTTCTACTGAATCGCAAAAGACCCGAAAAAAGAATCGTCGACAAATTTCGACAGCGATTGGAACTTTGTTGGGCTGGATCATCATGGATGACAAATGAAACGACCAAGACCTACTTGGAACAAGTTCTCGGTAGCACGATGTTCGGGAGAAGACTCTTAGTATGGGACAGTTTCCGTTGTCACATTAGTCAAGACACGAAAAACGTCCTCAGGAATCTCCGAATCGATACCGCCGTCGTCCCAGGTGGTTGTACCAAATTCGTTCAACCCGCCGACGTTTGCTGGAATTCCCCGTTCAAATCGCGCATCCGACAGCTGTATGAGGAATGGATGCTCCAACCAGATAAACCTCTGACTCGAGGCGGGAAGCCCGCGGCACCGCCCATGGAAACTTATCTTGAGTGGGTCGCAACCGCATGGCAGACTTTACCGGAAGATTTGATTCAACGGTCCTTCAAAACTTGTGGAGTAACAGTACCACTCGACGGAAACGAAGACTTTGAAATCCACTGCTTCAAACCCGATGGACCCATAGCATCCGGTCTGCACGTTCTTACGGAGGCTCGCTTGTCGCATGGATTCCAAAACGTTTCGATGTCCGACGATGATCAGCCTGCCGTTCCAGAAGAATGTGACTGGTCAGACGAATACGATAAAGATGAGTCGATTGTATATATAACAGAGGAAGATCAAGTTGAGTCTCAATAAATAAGTCCCGGTTCTGCTCTTGTCACCGAGCTACTTCTCGAAGTTGAGAAGTAGACTCGGCAGGTCGGTTTAGCTGATGAGCTAATAATCTTGGAATACGATTTGTCATTTCTCATCATTCGAGCCCCAACGGCCGCCGATTCCTCTCGCGATCGAAATATTTGCCGGGCATGCTCTATTTGCCGGGCATGCTCCAATTAGCGGGCATCTCCGGAAGGATCGAAATATTTGCCGGGCATGCTCTTTTTGCCGGGCATGCTCTAATTAGCGGGCACCCCCGGGAGAATCGAAATATTTGCCGGGCATGCCCTGCAATTAGAAGTTTTACGGTA